>PVLD010005683.1:0-109216 GCA_004027595.1 Dinomys branickii | reverse complement strand
GGAGGGGATGGCTGGACAATCGGGAAAGAAGTTCACATTTCAGAATAAGTCTGGGGAGGAGCTGAGTATCACAAGGAGCGTCAGCTTCTCGGGTGCGGGTCTGGCGGAGGGCTCACTTCTGCCCAGAGGAGGCTTTAAGCCCCTGGAAAGGCGGGACACGGAAGCTAGGGTGGAGGACACAGGGGAGCCAGCCCGGGCCGCCCCTGGGCACGGGGTGTGCAGAGCGAGGGAGGCGGTTCCTTGTTGGGCCTCTCTATGGACGGCTCCAGCCCACCGCAGCCCCTGTCCACCCGCACCCCACTCCCTGGCCCAGCACAGGACGCCAAAGGTGGGCGTCACCCCCACCCTCCCATCCCCAGAAGTTGGACTGAATGAAGCAGGAGGACCAACAGGCATCTGGGGTGCCCCTCCCCTCCCACCCCTATCCCCAAAGTCACCAGCTCTCTGGTCTCGCTGGGCACAGAAACAAAGAGGCGGCACAAAACACAAGAGGTCTTCTGTCCGAGGCCAGTGGAGACAGAGGGTCAGACAGAAGAGTGTGGGCAGCCAGGAGCCCTCTGTATCTCTTCCCCTCTCTCCTCGTCCAAATCGCTCTCCCTTGTGTGTCTGTTTTTTCTGTTTGTCTAAAGAGTTCACAGAGCGAGGAGGGAGGGCGAGTTCAGGGGGTCGGAAGGCTGGTCACTGCCGCTGGTGCGTTGGGTGCCGGCGAATGCGGAGACCTCCGGGCAGGTGAGGACAAACGAGGAAGTGTACGAAGGGTTAACAACGGGGAAAGGGTCACCGAGGACTTGGACTTCACTGTGTGTAAAGAGAGAAGCCGTCAGGTTGGGGGGCGCGTCTTGGCTGGTCTGGAAGGGCAGGGGCGGTGGTGGCGGGGGCGGCAGCAGCCAGCTGAAACCATCTTCCTTAGCGGATGCAGACCCTGGCAAATCTCTCACCTCCGCCAGCGGGCCTGGCCCCGGCCCAGGCCCCTCTTCGTAGGGGATCTTGCAGCCCGGTTTGTGGGCCACCAGCACAAACTCCAGACGCTCCTTCTCCTTTTGGAGCTCTGCGATCTCCGACTCCAGCTCTGCCTTTTCTTCCTCTAGCTGATCTGTCTCCTGAGGTCGGTCCACAGCGCCAGGTCACAGGAGATAGGAGGAAGGAGGAAAGGCAATCAGTGACCAGAGAATGTGGCTGGTGGTCCCTCCCTGAGGGTTGCTACTGCAGAGGGTGCTCCAAGCTACTCTCAAATGAGTCCTGGCGCACTACAGGACTTGAGGTCATTCCTTCTAGGAGCCTCAATTTTACCATCTGTGCAATGGGAGGGAGCCAGGTGGACATGGTGTCTCTTTGGTGTGCAGGAGGTACAGAGAGGTTTGTTGAGTGAATAAACTATTGGTCTGTGTTTTTAATGCTTTAAAAGGGGGTGTATTGTCAGCACTCCTCCTCTACCTCCCAGTAGCAAAGTAGAGAATTGCTCTGGCTTCCTTGAAGGGCAACATGGAGGCACCCTGTGCAGGCATAAAGTAAAAATCTCGGGCTGAGGTCGGGTGCAGAAACGAGTGGGTTTTGGTGAATGCCACCATCCCAAGTTCTGGAGAACTGTGGGTGGCTGGGGCAGGAGGTGGGGAATTAATCTAGGATAAAATACTTTAGTTTCACAGATTCTTTCAAACGAAAGGTAGATGGAGCCTGGGATACTTGATGGGGAGGTCGAAGAGATTGCCCAACTGGGGCAGAAAGGAGTTACGGCTTAGTCCACACCAGAAGGGAGAGGCGATGGAAGCTGCCCTCCACTGTCCCCACAAAACGGAAAAGAAAAAAGAAAGCCCAGGAAAAGCGTACATGGGCTCACACATCAGCAAAGAGAGGGGGCGTGGCCAAGAGCCGACAAGGTATGCAGGGTCTGCGTCTGTGCCCAGGGCCACCCCGTCTGGCCACACTGGCCCCAGTTCCAAGTGAGGCACCCCTGGTTCTGATCCGGGGATAAAGGCACAGAGGAGGTAGGGACACAGAAGGAGACAGCTCACCCCTCGCGCGCCCTCACCCCAGGGGCTGCCCTTACCGCCTGCAGTCTGTCTGTGAGCTCCCTCCGACGGTTCCTGCATTTAGCAGCTGCCAGTTTGTTCCGCTCGCGGCGAACCCTTCGCTTCTCTTCTTCCTCCGGGGTGAGCTAAGTAAAGGAGACAGAGGCCATGAGATTCGGGGGATACAGGGAACCTCCTCCATCCCTGCCGAACCTCCTCTTCTTCTAGGACCCCCAAGAGCCAGAAGGGCCCTGTAATCCTTGCTGACTATAGTAAGAGTGATAAGCTTTCTGTAGCCTTGAGGCCTTAGCAGACCCTCCCCCCAGTAATGACAAAGTTCCTGCATCTCTTGTCTCCTCCCCCTGCCAGGCCAACTTCTGAACCAGGCCCCACTCACCGTCTCTTCTCGGGGTCTCCTAGGACGGGCTCGTGCTGGGCGGGCAGGCCCGGGTCCACTGCTAGTTCCACTGGTGGAAGGCCCACCGCTGCCACTAGCGCCGCCACTACTGTAGCCACTCATGCCTGGTGTGGAGTAGCTGGTTCCTGGCATGTCGTAGGGGTCAACTGCAGGGGGCTGGGAGGCCAAGGGCTGCCCCTGGGACTGGGCCATGGAGGAGATGAGGGTGGGTTGCACGAGCCACTGGAGGTCCTGGCTGGTTGTGATCGCGGTGACCGTGGGCACGAAGGAACCGGGCATTTCCCCGAGACCGGCGCACTCCTACGGGGTGACACATACACATACAGGCGTAGACACACAAACAAAGACACCGACACACACACACCCAACACACATAACACACACCGACCCTGTGAGTGAGCACAGGGTGAGCGGGTGTGGATGTATGCTTCACAGGCAAAAAGCCACAACACCCACCCTTCTACTACACCGTGACGCAGTGGTTAATGAGAGGATTTCTGCTCAACTGGCTTCTACCTCCTCCTTCTTCCTCGGGGAAAGGTTGCACGGTTCCAGCGGGTGGTGAATCACACCCCGGGTTGGTGACTCTTAGGTGTAGGGGGTGGGGAGGAGGCTGGACACGGCCTGGTGACAGAACCCCGGGACGGAGCCACAGCCACACACACAGGCACAACACCCCACCCCCACCCTAAAGGCAAGGGGAGGGAGAGGGAGAGGCCTTAGACCAAGCCTTCCTCTACACACACACGCGCGCGCACACACACACACACACCCCTCTGTGCGAGGTCCCTGCTGGGGTGGGGGGTCCCGGTTAAAGGATGTTGGGAGACCAGCCTAGGACTTGAGGGCATCGTTTCAAGTAACTGTCTCCAGTGAAACTCACAAGTGACAAGTTCAGGTGCACAGACAGGTAGGGAAAAGTGACAGCTCGGCTGTCTGAAACTGTCGCGGAGGGGGGTGGTGTAGGATCTGACCCTCCTACCCCAGCAGTGCTCATCGCCCCCCACCCGCAAGTGGCATCCTGGAATCGTTCGGCAGGATTAACTACTCTGCTGGGGGGCGTGGTGAGGGAAGGGCTGGCTCCCTGGCCAATCAGCGTTCTGGGAACCGAGAGGGGGCGGAGCTCCAGGAGACCACCTGGCTGGTTCCCCTCCGGCTATCTGTTTTAGTCTTGTTTTCGGACTCGCTGGAGGGACCCAGGGTGCGGGGCAGAGGGAGTGTGCGTGCCTCTGTGTGTGCCGAGAAGAGACGGTGACGATCACCACATCTCCAGAATAAACGCCGGCACACAAAGTAACCTGCTCCTGAGAGCCGACAGACTAGGTCCCTGCAAGGGCCTCGCAGACCCATGGGTCACAAAAGGGTCTTTCTTGTTGCGACAGGAGTCCTGTCGCTGTGCCTCTAGAGGGCCTTAAAAGAGTTCCAAGCGCCTAGGAACCACGGGTTCCGGGGACAGAGGCGGGGGAAGGGAACTGCGCCCTCCAAATAGGAAGGGAAAGTTGATTGGTCAAAGCCCTGCGCCGCGTCTACCAATCGGAACGCCGGACTGCCTCCCTTAGCAACGTGGCCCCGGCGTTCCAAAATAGAACCCGCCCGCGACGTCAGGGGCGGGGCGGACGAAGGGGGCGTCGCGCGCCGTGCGTGCCCCGCGTCAGCCGGAGGATTCCAGCGCGTCAGCCGTTACGCACGGATCCCCCGTTACGTCTCCGCGCAGGAGGCGGAGGCAGCGTAGCGGAGGGTTCGAGGCCCGCTTTCCCGCAGAGTGGAGAGTAGGTGACCCGGCGCCAGAGTGGGCGCTGGGAAAAAGAAAAGAGGTAGAAGCTACTGATAGCTTCCTCGGGATTTACCCTTCCTGTCTAACTACCCTAACTTCAGATTGGGGACCTAACTGGGGGCAGTCCGGGAGCCGGCTAAAAGTTATCAGCCTTGCTACCGCATACACGTTGCCCTGAGCGCGCATTTCCCTGCCCCCCGCCCCGTTCCAAAACCTGTCGAGCTGCGTTCCTTCCCCGCGCTCCGTGCACACAAATTGCAAATATCTCCTTGTACTTTGCAAAGTGCACTGTCAGCCTATTCTCTCCCATATCCTGGGTTTTGGCGTGGTTTTACTTGCGTGGCCGTTCCCCACTCCATTCGTCCTAGACTTTAAAACATAAGACTCTCAAAGCAGCACCTCTAGTATCCAACGCTTACCTGGGAGGCGGCGGTGGTGGGTGGGCTGCCAAAGGAGTCCACCGAAGACAGATACTGAGACTCGGCAGAAGGTGAAGAGCTGCACCGGGAGCCGGAGTCGTAGTCTCCGGGGAAAGCCTGAAACATTTCCCTGGGCACAGGGGGGGCCCTGTGACCACGCTGAGGTCGCCGGGAAGCCAAGGCTATGGCCGGGTGGGGTAAGTAAGGTGTGAGTCCGGGCTGAGCCGAGCGCGTTCCCAAAGTGCGCTGTCCGGGGAAGCTCGGAGAGGGAGCAGCGTCCCGCTCCAACAATAGCAAAGTTTCTGTGCAGTTCCTCCGCAGTACCCAGGCCGTTACAGGATGCCGCTGTACCTCCTAAAAGTCCAGGCTCTGCTGGACACGGGAGTGAGCGGGGATCGCTCCCCAAGAGGCAGAAGGCACTGTCCAGCTGCACAGAATTCGCTTCGGGTGCGGTCTCTTCCACGCGTTCGGCGGGTCCCCCGAGGGGGAGTAATAAGACGAAAAAGTTAAGTAGGTCTTCCAAGATGTAATAAAGAAATACCTAGAAAAATTCTTCTAGAAACTTTCTCTCCGGAATTAAAAAAAAAAAACAAATTTCACAACCTCCAAAAAGAATCACAATAATCCAAGTCCCCAAGTCCCGGCTTCGCGTATCCCTGCCTTGGCGATACCTCTCAGCCTTATGAATGAAGTGCAGAGCTGCCAGCCTGTATTTATATGCCCGGGACCCGCCCCCCCTGCTTACGTCACCCCCCTCGCTCAACAAACTTCCCCAAAATATCCGTTCTCACTAAACCAATCCCCGCGCCTCCAGTCAGGAGGTCTTCGCTACCCTTGTTCTAGTCACCTGTAGGACCCTCACGGCCTTGGGGGTCTCGGGGGCTGTGTTCCGGCTCACTCGGCAGGAGGGGATCCCGGCCCCGCCTTCTAGGAGTTCCTGTGACGCAATTAACCATATAAGGAGCTCGACCGGCGCGCCGGAGTGTTTGTTTGGTATCCTAGCAATGACGTCAGAGGGAATCCCTCGCTCGCTCAAGCTCACACGCGGAACCGCCTGCGCCTGCGCAATGCCACGCCGCCCCGGGGGCCGGTATTAATAGGTGCTTAAAGTATCCCGGGGAGACCCCGATGACCCGAGCAAAAAAGGACACCTCCTTATCTCTGGCGCCCGCGACCAGACTCTGGTGCAGCGCCCCCTTTCGAGAGGAAGAGCAGAGCTCCAAAAAGGGACATTATAGTGGTGCAATCATGTAGGCGGGTAAACTCAGTCCCGAGCGGGGATATGAGGCTGTGATGCTCCAGGTTAAGGTGGAGGTGGGTTTCGAGGCCCAGAGCTCTTCCCAGCTTCTGCTCTGATTCGCTCAACTTGGAAAATGTTTTCTCTTTCTTACCTTCAGTTTCAGGGGTCCCAGCTGAGTGCATGATGTGTGCTTGGGGCTCCGTTGGGCTCCTGGGCCCCCATGCTCCCAGAGAGGTACAAAGATTTGGAGGGCTGGGAAATAAACGAAGCTTTCAGGGGTTGGTTTTGGTGTATCCTCTTCTTCCTGCTTCATAACTTTACCTTGAAACAGAAAGAATGAGTGTGTGTGGTAACTGATAAAACAACCGGGGACATGTATTTACCAGTGCATACTATGTCCGGTGCTAAGCCTCCCAATATAAGACTTGTAATGCTCAAAACAGCTTTGGGGTTTGCAGCCCTGGGTACTGAATCCCTGGGCCTTACGCATACTAGCAAATAGTCTAGCTCTGAGCTACATCCGCAGCCCTTTTTACCCATTCTGTAGGTTTGGTTTGCTTGTTTGTTTTGGAGGAGGGTACTGGGAATCGAGCTCAGGATGCTTGCCAGAAAGGCCCTGCACCACTGAGCTAAATCCTCAGTCCTAACAGCCCTTTTAAAGTTTTATTTGGAGACAAATTCTTGCTAAATTATCCAGACCTATAAGATAGACTTTAGGGGTTGGGGATATAGTTCAGTGGAATAAGCACCTGCCTGACAAGCGCAAGGTCCAGAGTTCAATCCCTGGTACCACAAATAAATAATAATAATAATAAAAGTAAAAAAATTACCCAGACTGGTCTTGAATTTAAGATCCTCTTGCCCAAGCCTCTCAAGTATCTGGAATGACACACATCCACCACCATGCCTGGCGTGAAAGATTTTTAGTTTATAAAAGAGAATAAAGATACTCAAAGAAGTTAAATGACTTGCCCGATATCCTATTATAAGGAATTTAAACCCCAAAATAAGAAAAAGGAAAAAAAAGAAGCAATTTAAATCCAGACTGCACCAACTCTGGAGCACTTCCTCTTGTTTTATTTGCAGGAGGGACTCTCAATATGGTTCCCAGACTTGGGCTCAAGCAACCCTCCTGCCTCAACCCCCAGAGTAGCTGGAAGTCCTGTCCTTTGTACAGAGTCCAGGTTTAGAGCTCTAACACTTTCTTTCCTTCCTGATGTCTTTGACCTGCCTGGCTGGGTGAAACATCCTGAAAAACCTGTGTCTAGAGATTGTGTAAATGATAATGGCGTCATAACTGACAGTGGCATCCTAGCAATTTCCATCCTTTATGAGCTTTACAAACCCACCCTAGATGCTTCTAGTGTACACCATGTAACCTAGGCTAAGAGGGGTAAGGCTGCTTAACCAAAGCAGCTCAGGTAACACGTAGGGTTCAACAGCCTAACACAGCACAGCACAGTGATGCATACCTATAATTCTAGCACTCAGGAGGCTGAGGCAGGAGGATTGCCATGAGTTTGAGGCCAGCTGGCTACATAGTGAATCCAAGTCTGGTATGGGCTCTTGATATAATAGCAAAAGCCTGTCTTTCTTTTCCCCCAGGGTCTTCACACTGAGATACATCCTGTTTTTATTTTATTTTACTTTATTTTATTTTATTTTTTGAGAAAGGGTCTCACTAAGTGGCTAAGTTGTTCATACTGGACTAATATCTGTGATCCTCTTTCCTCAGCCTTCCAGGATTCTGGGGTTACAGGCACTCACCACCACCATGCAGGTGTTTCTGAGACCACGACCCCCACCTCTGAAGCACCCAGTGGGAAGGATACCACCAACCACGGCACAAGCAGAGCCCAGTGCCCACTCCTGCTGCACAACCTGGCCCAGAGGGAGTGGCTCCTCAGTTCCCAGGGGACTCTTGATTCCCAGTTCCAGTAAATGGTGCGGGGTAGGGATTGAAGGCTGGAGGGATATGGGGGTCATGAAAGGGCCGTGGAGATTTCCAGACAAAAACCTAGACTCAAACCATCCTCCAGCTTCTTTCCTCACGCCCCCTCTGTTACCAGTCAGGAGGGAGGGACAGGGACTTTGGATGACACAGCAGCCCCAGCAAGCAATGACGTGGCACCAGCTGCAGACGGGAGTGACCCCCTCATCCTCCTGTCCTGTCTAAACCCCTCATCTCCTCCTGCATGGAACAAAGCACACTCATCCTGGCTGTCAAAGACCTTCATACCCCAACTCAAGTGGCACATACACCCCCAAAGCCACTGTGGTGCAGACTCAGGGCCCACAGGTCACATGTGGGCGCTCAGACAAATGTCTGAGGAGCGGCACAGAGCCACACAGAAACAGCTTCACAGACACACACATGCACACGGCCACATGTCTCCTGCCGCACATGACACATGTTCATGCTCACAAAGAGACAGAGTGCAGGTGTACAGCCACACAGGGACAGGGACAGACCTCAAAACACACTGGGACCCTAGAACTTACTATAGATGTACATGGATATATATGTTCACACATACAACATCCAGAGATCAAGACATCAGCAAACACTCACACTCACACACACACACACACACACATACACACTCAGACCAGCAAGCACACACCCTGCCAGTACACCCATGCATATAATTTAACAAGAACGAAAATAAGTTCCTCACAAATGCTGATCTCTGTGTGTGTGTGTGTGTGTGTGTGTGTGTGTGTGTGTATTGCTGTGCATGGAACCCAGGTACCTCTGAACAACTCCCCCAGCCCTTTTTTATTTTATTTTGAGACAGGCCCTCACAAAAGTTGCCCAGGATGGCTTTGAACTTGTGATTCTCCTGCTTCAGCCTCCTGAGTGGCTGGGATTGTGAAATTACAGCTTGAATCAGCAGCACACTGGGCTGCAAAGCTCCCTGTCATAGTGAGCTCTGTGAGGCCCTTCAGGGTTAACCTTCTTAATTCTCATGATACTCCTGGAAGGTAATATCTACCAATGAGAGGTAGGAAGCACACGGGTGAGGTTCGCTCAAAGGACCTGATGGAGCGGGGCTCTGCAGGCAGTGTGTGGGGCCCCAGAGCTGTGCTCTGCAGATGGTCACACTCACACAGATACTAGGACTTCACTGTTGCCCCTCACAGACTAGGGCCAGGTGAACTGGGCCCACATCCTGGCCCTACCACTTTGTAACTGGGCAAACTTGAGCTAATAACATTCCAAAGCTTCAGTTTCCCTGTCTAGGGCTGGTGGGGGTTCCGTAAAGCTCCAGGCACATTGTAGGTACTTGTTTTGTTATTAAAATGACAGCCCTGTGTGGGGACACGTGCTTGTAATCCTCATACTCTGGAGGCTGAGGCAGGAGGATCATCTCGAGTTCAAGGTCACTTTGGGCTACATAGAGAGTTCAAGGCCAGCTTGAACTGCACAGGGGAACCCTGTCTCAAAAAAAAAAAGTTGCCCTGAACTTTAGAGGTGCAGACACCCTCCATTTCCTACATCTGTCACAGGCCTCCTGTGTCCAACAAAGAAGGGGACTTTGGAGACAGATTCCCACACAAATGCATATGCAATCAGGCATGGTGGCACAGCCCTATAATCCCAGCACTTGGGAGACTGAGGCAGGAGGATCATAGTGAGTTTGAGGTCAGCCTGGGGTACAAAGTGAGCTCAAGGCCAGCCTGAACTGCATAGCAAGATCCTATCTCAAAAAAGACCAAAAAAAAAAAAAGCATGAGCAGGCAAGACACAATGCACATACCTGCCCCCCAGAGTACAGGGCAGAACAGGGGAGTTTGTCCCTACAGCCCCCAGTCAATCCTGGGGAGCTTCCAGGAAGAAGAGGACTTGAACATGGGGGAGAGAGCAGATCCTGCTCAGGCTCCCCAGGGCTTGACATTCTGTCCCCAAAGCCCTTCCCCTCAGCAAAACCTCCTGTCCTTGGGACTCTGACCATGTCCCTGGGACTCTGTTACATCTGAAGAGTTAGGGTGAATGACTGCAGCCCTCAAAACTTAATCACAGCAGCGAAGAGTGGTGGCACACACCTGTAATCCCAGCACTGAGAGAGGGGGATTGCAGTGAGTTGGAGGCTGGTCGGAGCTACACTGCAAGACCCTGTCTCAAAAGTAAACAAACAATAAATTTAATAACAGAGGAGGAGTAGCTGCACTCAGCACTTTTACATGCCTTGTCTCTGCTGAGTCCTCCCCACCCCAGCTCTGTAAGTAGCTTCTGTTAGTGTTGCTGCTGTACAGAAGAGGAAACCGAGGCATGGAGGTTATTGTGAGTGCAACAGCAGTCTGGTTAACAGGCTGAGCTGGTGTGGTCTTTGCCTTTCCAACAAGTCCAGGCTGGCACTGAACCGTGGGTTCCACTGGCTGGCCAGGCCAGGCCCCAGGAGCAGTCCTGGGGCCTCAGAGAGGGGGATCCAGTGTTTCAGGGAGGCCGAGTGGCTCAGAGTGGAGTCTCAGCTCTGCCCTCCCTGTGTTCTTACTCCAGCTCTTCACTGTGGCCCTGAGTCTGGCACAACCGCAAGTAGCAACTGCTCTGTTGTCTCCTCTTGCTGTGGCATCGCTGCTCCAGATGCCCCAGGCTTGCCATCTTCAGGCCTTTGTTCTGCTCTTCCTTTTCCCCTTCTCTCCCCTTCCTCTGCTCAGTCCGTCCTCCTCTGGCCTTAGCTTCTGCAGCCCTTCCTCTGGGACGACCTCCCTGACCACAATCCTGTGTTGGACTGCATCCTGCTCCCCCTCTTGCCTCTGCCTTCTGAGTTCATCACTGTCTGGGGATGGTTCTGCCCCCCCCATTGCACTGTGAGTCCCATGAGGCCTGGGTTCTAGTTCTTCTGGTCACTGCTGTGTCCCCACATAGCTGAGGAGATTCAGCAGGTGCTTAATAAATACTTATCAAGCCAATAATTCGTCACCATTCATTCACTTACCCATTCGCAGGTTCTGACAGACCCTAGGGAGAGACACCTGCCTCTGCTGTCCCACTGACTGGGAGAGGGTGGCAGGGATCAGCTGCCAGCAGGAGGCTGCCCATCCCTGTTGCACAGAGATCAGATGTTGAACCAGCTGCTGAGCCAGCGCCTGGGGCCATCCCAGCCAGCTGGGACTGTGCACTCTGTCCAGGGTGGGAGGAGGGAGGTCTGCCCCACAGACTCCTAACTCTGACAGACAGAAAGACAGACACACAGAGGGACAAGCACAGACAGACATGCACCCTCCTAGCATGCACCAAGCTAGAGAAAGCCATGATCACACACAGACACATGCCAGTGTGCACATCTCAGTCACACACATCTCCACCTGTCCACACAGACATGCAGCTCCACACACGCAAATGGGCAGAGCTAGGACTCTGGGCCACCACCTGCACCTCCAGCTGGGGCTCTCAGAATCTCTGCAGCTCACGCAGACATTTCTCAGGGGCTGTTCAGCCACACAGGCACTCTCACTTGTCCAGTTGCATGAAAACCCACAGAATAAGGAGCTCCGGGGCACTAAGAGGCCCAGGGCCACACACCCGCCTCCCCCCATGGTGCAGCCTGCTGTCCACACACAACTACGCACACTCCTGGTTTTGTATACACACATGTGCAGACACCCACGTGCAACCCAAACCGAAGCTGAGGGCTCAGGTTTGCTCAGATGCAGGTTATCTCGGGGCTGGGCCAGGGCTGCTGTCCACTCCCCTCAGTGGGGGCCACTTCTCACCCATCCCAACCCAGAGGCACACAGTATGACTATGTGTCACTGGCTACAAACACCTGAGCAGTGAGTGCCAGGAGTACTCAGTGAAGAGGGAGCAAGCCAGGAGAGCTTCCTGGTGGAGGTGATCTAGTCAGCCATAGTCAGACCGGGTAGGATCTCGGCGAAGAGGGCTTCCCTGAAGGACTGGGGACCTAGGGACAAAAGCAGAGGCAGTAGGAGGGTGGGGGAGCTCAGAAGCAGGACCAGACCAAGGTAGCAAGGATGACTGTTTTGGAGACCTGAGTTGGATTTGTAACGAAAACTGAGAGCCGTTGAGAAAATGAACCATGCCAGGCACAGCACTGTGCAGGTCCCCTCTGTTCTCATGTCTAGCACCCGCTACAGTAAAACTACCTGCCTTCGTGCTTCTGAGTAACCCGTGGCCCTGCCAGTATCCACAGAATCCTCTAGCACTGAGCTACATCGCCAGCCCTTTGCCTTGTTTTAGGAGAAAATGAATTAATCTGTAAATTGCCTAGAACAGTGCCTGGCAGACCACAGTGATCCCCACAAGTGCAGGAGACTAATAATCATGATGTTGAAACTGCATATCGTGATTAATAGAGTAATGGTCATTATTACCCTCTCTTGGCAGCTAAGAACACAGCATGGTGAGTTCTGGGGTCCTGGGTGGATTTTTGACCCCGCGTCCCCACACCAGCTCTGTCCCTGCCTGCGTCGTTAAGGGCATGTGTGAGCACACTGTCTGGCCATGCTATTGTTCTCTGACCCACTGTCTCCCAACTTTCGTGATTCTCTGCGCAAACACGGGCCCCATCCTACACCCTCTCCCTCACTGGTCACCCAGCCACACTGCCCACAAGCCACAGTGTCCCCGTCACAGGAATACTTCCTCCTCACTGGCCCAGAGGCCTCCCCAGCGGATCTCCTTCCCCACCCTGCTCTTCCTGCACCGCTGGGATGGGAGGCCTGCAGCTGGGCTCGGTGGACTCTGGCTGTAACCACTCGGTCCCTGACTCAGGCCGGGACTCTGTCATTGACCCCAGTGCGGCCTGCACGCCTCTGCAGCCAGACGACCATGCGGGGGTGTCCCGGGGGTCACAGGCGGCCACGTGCCCGGCCCAGTTCCATCTGTGATTCAGTCAGCTTGTCTAGGCCACCAGGGGTGCCCTGGGCTGGTGATGTCAGCAGCCAGGTATGCGGCTGGGGTTTCTCCGAGGTGACTCAGGCCCAGCTACCCTTTTCCTCAGGCAGACACTCTGGGCATCTGTCCAGGGCAGGCGGCTTCTGGCGGCCTAATGCTGCCTTCCTGGCCCCCTTCACGCCCTCTGCAATTCAAAGCTGTGGGAACAGCAGGGCTGGGCATAGGCACTGCAAGAGGAGGTCTCAGAGGCAAGGACCCAGCCAGCCCTGGCAGCCCACAAAATCTTCCCCACCTTGCCCTAAGACCAGGACTCACAGATGGTTGTGGATGATGGCAGGTCATTCATTCATTCATTCTTTCAAGCACCCAGTCAAACACTGAATCAGCACCCACTCCCACCTGTCTGGTACCCAGTGTTGGAGACAGCAAGATACACGACAGGCAAGGGCTCCTTGCAAAGCCTCCACTGCAGTCTGCAGCCCGTGCCTTCTTCCTATTTTTATTTCCTCCTGAATTCACCAAGTTACAAGGTTCAGGCTAATTTTTATTTTTTTTAAATTTTCAGGCTGATTTCTGTTCTATCGCCAAGCTCAGCTCCAGTTTCTGAAAACCTTTGGCCTCCAGATGGCCCTTGGAAAAAGGCCTTTCTGAATTTGCCCTTCAGCTGCCCTGATCAGAAAGCGCTTTCTCTTTCCCTTTTGCCTCTTCAGGTTCCCAGTCCCGCTGGGTGTTGTGAACTGTATTTCCCCAACCGCACTTCATCTGTGCCCCAATGTGCACCCCAAAGTCACAACCCCCACTGGGCCGGTGCTTACACTGTGGTTCTGACTTCCAGGAGACTTCATATGGGCCCAGCCATGCCTACGAAGCCCTGTGATGGTGCCCACTTCATAGGAGGGAAACAGATTAAGATTCTGGTCCTCACTGTCACAGGACCCCACAGCTACAGCCAGATCTTGGACATGTGCAGAAAGGCACACAACTAAAATGAGGGTTTTGTAAATATCTGTTTTGTGCCAACCACTTTCTGAGTACTTTTTTTTAACCCCTGGGATTGAACTCAAGGCCTTTGCACTAAACTACATCCTCAGCCCCTAGCCCTTTCTTATTTTTTTTTGTACTAGGAATTGAACTCAGGAACTTGCATTTGCCAGGCAGGCACTGGGCTATGTTTTATTCTGGTACAAGGTGGTCTTGCTAAGTCACTAAGTTGCCCAAGTGGGGCTCCAAACTAGCAATCCTTCTGCCTCAGCCTCCCAGAGGGTCAGGGATATAGGCATGTGCCAGGCCTGTCTCTACATACTTTCTATATGAATTTATTTACTACCAACCATTCCATGAGTGGATACAGTTGTGCCCATTTGACAGATGAGAAAACTAAGCGCCTGGAGGACCTGATACTAATGCA
Organism: Dinomys branickii; assembly: GCA_004027595.1. Taxonomy (NCBI): domain Eukaryota; kingdom Metazoa; phylum Chordata; class Mammalia; order Rodentia; family Dinomyidae; genus Dinomys; species Dinomys branickii. The sequence continues at coordinate 95,089 of PVLD010005683.1, read as the reverse complement.
GCAAGAAACCACACAGTTCATGTCCAAAAACATTGTGTGAGGCCATGATATGTGCTGCAAACTCTGGTGGGTGCTGAAAATTAGTGCGTGCAGCCCCAAACAGCTCAAGGGCACCTTGTGTGCTCTAACCACCAAGGCTACACAGCAGACAGCCCCTGAGGAGCACAGCCACACTGATATGTCCACTTGACACAGACACTTGCAAGGTGTTGATTCATTTTGTCATCAAGTAATTACTGAGTACCTACTGTGTTCTGGGCCTAGAGACCCAGCAGCAACCACGGCAGCCCTGGGCCATGCCCAGCAGCATGTGTGGTTGAATTCAGGAGACAGACAATAAAGAAATGAACAGATACATCATTCATCATTAGAAATCATAATGATTGCCAGGCAGGGACCTCTGAGAGACAGTCTGCACACAAACACAGGTACCTGCCCACTTACACACAGAGATCTGGAAACATGCGTGTGTGAATGCACACAGAGCCAGAGCTACATGGGTAAAACCATACGCACCCACAGGCGCTCCTCACAGGTTCACAAGGATGAGATTCAGAAGCACACACACACACACGTCCACATCTGCACAGTCCATACACCCAGTCACAAATGCAAACCTCGGAAACCACTGGCTCTGTCTCACACAACGGAAGCCCTAGGAGGGTCCTCACCCCAGGAAATGCTACTTGTGTCTACTGTCCCCAACACTCACTCACCTACAGTCACATCCACTCATGCTGTCACACACCCAACTTCTCTCTGCTCAGAGATTCGCCCCAGCCCTGGTCACATGAAGCCACAGGATAGGGGTGTCGGGTGTGTTGTGGGGATGAGTTATCAGAACCTCCCGCTGTGGACAGCTTTCCAGACACCGGACGGAAGGAAGGACCAAGGCTGCTGCCTGTGTGCTGGAAGGCGCGAGAAAGACAGGCAAGCACCAGGGGAAGCGCAGCAGGCCAGGGCGGGAGGAAGCTGGGGGGCGGGGGGACCCCCAGTCGCCGCAGTGCACTAGTGGGAACCCCAAGTGCCGCAATACACCCAGAAACCCGAGGCCGAGGGGAAAGCGGCAGGCCTGACTGGTGCGCTTTCCTCTACTTTGGTTATTAATGGGTGAATGAGACATTCACGGCACAAGACAGCGAGACCTTCCGGGGAGGAGGGGGCGAAGACCCACAGAGACCCAAACAGAGGAGGTCTCGGGGCAGACAGGCGGAGCGGGTGACAGGCAGATGGCTGCTGTCTAAAGGGAAACCGGCAATTTGGGGACCCGGTTCTCCCCCGCTGCCATCACCGCAGCCTCCCCCCGCCCAAGTTCCCGGTCGGCGGGTCTGTCGGCCCGGGCTGGTCCTGGCTGAGCTCCGTGCTGCCTCGCCGCCTTGCCTGGGACAAACAACCCTCACGTTGCTAGGCGACGGCGTTCCACAGACCGTCGCGTCACCGCGTCTGCGCGGGCGGGAGGGGTTGGGGGGGCGCACGGAGAAGACGGCGGCCCAGTCGTTTGTTGACGTTGCCTGGCAACCGCCGCGGCGCTGCCCGGCAACGCCGGCCGACTGTTCGCTTTCTTAAAGGGGCCAGGTCGTTAGCACACTCAGGACTTTCGGGGAGACAAGTTTCATTCCCAGGCATCGGGAGTTTAGGATATTTGGAGGTTGGGTTAGGCTCTCCCTGGAAGAGAGCGAACACAAGGCGAGAGCTATCGGTATTTCAACTAAATCAACTGAGATGTTAGTGCGCTTAGAGAGCCCATGTGCACGGGCGCATCTGTGGGCAGGTACCAGTGGGAGGGGGTGGCCAGGACATCCTGACGGAGAAACCTGAGTTCAAATATCTGCTCTGTGACCTTGATCTGTGACTTCCTCTTAGCCTCTTTCCTTCCTAAAGTGGAATTGATAACATCACACCTCCACAGTTGTGACTATATGAAGTTCTGCAGAGCACTTCATAAGTTGTAAGCACTCTGTACATACAGGCTTAATTGTGTTATTTAATAACTGGATTCTGCCAGGGCCTCACTAGGTTTTGGGATAAATGAGGTGTTTATCAAGTACCTGCATCGAAGTGTAACCTCTGCACAGGTGGGGCATTGGATATTGGTGTTTTATTATTTCCTCAGGGAGCCTGACAGTTGGGGTGGAAGCCTTGTCCTGCTGAATCTTGGCTGCATGACCTCCCACCCCCAAGCAAAAGTCTTTCCCTCTCCCACCTTGTCCTTGCGCCTCAGTGAAACAATGACTTCTGAATATGGGCAGGGGTCCCCCCTCCCTGGGCGTGCCAGACCAGTGCCGCAGGTCTGAAGCGTGATTCATGGTGCTAGGTTATGTAAAGCTGGATTCTGCACAGAGGGCAGGTTATATAAATGTGTCTAATGTGCAGCCTACATAGCAGGTCTGGGGAGGGACCTGGTTTGGTAAGCAGCACTGGCTGCTTCTAGGAAGGAGAGCCAGTATGCATAGGCCATGTGCGTGCATACTGTCCTGTTCAAAAGATCATGCACCCTCCTAGGGGTCTCTCTATACCGTAGAGTAGCCTTGTCTTCAGACACCAATGTCTGTCTGTCTGTCTGTCTCTCTCCTTCCTGACCCCCATCTCTGATCTATCTCAGTCTCATTGTCTCTGTATGTCTCTGCTACACTCTCTCTGTTCCTCAGCCTCGGCCTTTCTCTTTCCTTTTATTATCTACTTTAACTCTCTGCCAACTTGTTCCCAAAGGAATTCTAGAAGGATCTGAGCAGCACTGAGCCCTCCTGGTGATGGATGTGTGATGCTGGGTTGAGCTCTCCGTTCTCTGGGCCTCTATCCTTCTCTGTCTAAAAAAAAAAAAAAAAAAAAAAATTTTTTTTTTTGTTTTTTTTTGTCTTTTTGAGACAGGGTCTTGTTATGCAGTTCAGGCTGGCCTTGTGCTCACTTTGTAGACCCAGGCTGGTCTTGAACTCACAACGATCCTCCTGCCTCAGCCTCCAGAGTGCTGGGATTACAGGTGTGCACCACCATGCCTGGCTCTGTCTGCAAAATTAAGGGGAGCAACTAGAGCGAATAGTCAGGGGTCCCCTCATCTGAGAACCATTTACAAAGTGTGTTTCTCCAGCCTCATATTGTCAGGCTGTGGGTCAGAATCCTAGAGAAAGAGACCACAAGAATTATGATAGGCGAGATTCTGCCTGGGCAAGTCAAACTGCTGGCCTAGGGCCTCCAAACACTTGTCGAAGTGCCAGGGCCCTCTGCCACAGAATACATGAGGTCCATGGCCAGGGGCAAGACTCATTCTAAGGCACCAGAGGATCCTAAATGTAGAGGACAGAGAGAGGTGAGGTGGGATTGAGACAAAGATCAGAAAGGTGGCAGGACAGAGAAAGAGATACAGAGAAGTCAAGGGTAAAGGGACGAGGACAAAAACTGTGTTTTTGCACCCTGCCTGGAAATACACCTCCAGGGGCTATATGTCACATCCCCATGTGCTTGTGTGCCTGTGTTTATGAGGTTGCTGCAGGCAGCATTGATGTGTGCCTGGTTGAGTGCTGCAGTTGGGTGTGGGAGGCAGACGCCGGGCTGGGAGGTTCTGGGTGCACCCTGTGGCATGTGCCTACCTGCCCCTGAGCAAGTATTCGGGGCCAGCACGGGAACTGCCTGACAACCTGAGCACCAGTCAAGCAGCATTCTCCCTGTGAGGCCTTGGCAACACCCTGCTGGGTGTGGCTGATGTGCCAGCATACAGCCTTAGGAGATGCACACAGAGACAAGGGCATGGTTGAGTCTAGCTCCAGGTGCTAGGATCTTCTGTCCAGAGGTGTGAACTTGGGAGACTGAGCCAGGGGTCCTGGATCTGTGAAACTGGGAAGAAATGACTTCTACAGGGATGGCGTGAGTGCACCACCTAACTCAATAGTGAGACTGCCCTAGGTTGCTTGCCAGGAATCTGTGTGTGGGCCAGCGCTTCTGCAGCTCCAACTTCAAGAATCTGACTCCTGGTACTTGCCAGTCCAGGTAACCGTTGCCTGTCACCTGGAGCCTGGCTGTCACCTCCTCACTGGTCTTCCTGTCTCTACCTTTGTCCCCAAAGCCTATATCTCACACAGAGCCAAAGAGATCCTGTTAAAACCAGAGTCAGCCCTTTTGCTCAAAACGCTCCCAGGGCTTTGGACACATTCAGGAGAGTCATAGGCCTCACCATGCACTGTGCAGGCCCTGAATTAGTCTCTCTGACCTCACCTGCTGGCCCTCCCCACCCCCTTGTTTCCTCTGCCACATTGGCCTCCTTTTGACCACACCTTAATGCCTTTGCACTGGCTCTTCCTTGCGTTGGGCATGCGCTTAGCTCAGGCATCTGGGTACTTCTCCCTCCTCAACTTCTGGTCTCCTCGTTCTGGATCATCGTACTGACAATGACTTCCGTACTGACAATGACTTCCGTACTGACAATGACTTCCCTAATCTTCGCTCTCTGCTTCCCCAGCACGACTTACTTTCCAGTAGAATTTGCTTAATTTGTTCATTCGTGTTAATTTACTGTATATTCGTTAGTCAATTCCCCCTCTGCTCTCCCAAGGAGCTCCCAGCAGGCCAGAGACAGTCTAGTCTGTCCCTAGTGCTTGCTACTGTGGCCATAGAGTAGATGATGAATAAATAGCTGTTGGGTGAACAAGTGATGGATGATGTGTGCCAGGAATGGTTCCGTGAGCTGGAGGTGTGAGAATTCTCTAAATCGTCACCGTAGCCTTATTTGCTAAGTGCTGCCTATTAATGTCCCAAATTTACAGATATGAAACTGAGAGTCAGAGAGGGGAAGTCCCTTCAGTGCAAAGCGCCTGAAGATCAGAGAGAGATTATTCAGCCATCAGAGGCGTCCTGCGGAGTCCTGGGGGTTGCCTGTGTTTAATGCCAACATTTATTTATTTCTCAGACTGTCCCTGTCCCTTTGGAGCGAGGGGTGTCTCATCTTTGCGTCCCGCCAGCTCCCCATGGTTGAAGCTTCCACAAGCCTCTCCAAGTTTCCAGGTGCGGGGTCCTGAGCTCTGTTTTTGCGTTGCTGTGTCTCGGCGACCGGGCCTCTGCACATGCCAGGTCTCTGGAGGTGAAAGTCCTTGTTCAGGAAGCCGCCTGGGCTCGCAGTCGGGGCCGGGCCTCCTCGCACGCGCCCTGCCCCCGCGCGGCCGGAATCGCTGCTCACAACCCCGGGGTGGGGCGGGGCCTGTTGCTTGGAGACCGATGTTTTGCCGCCGCAAACTGGGTCTCTGGGCCACAGCGGGGAGGGCGGCCTGGGAACCTGGGACGGGCGTGGGAGCCGACGGGAGAGGCGCAGGCCTCCGGGGGTCTTGGAGGGCTCTGATGGGAAAGGGGGGATAGGGGTGAGATTTGGGTATCAGGCATGGATAAAGGGACCTCGCGGAAGTTGGAGAAGACTGACATGAGGGGCCTAGGACGATTGTTAGGGTTCAGCTCGAGGCAAGCGGGGAGGAGTCTGGGAAAGACCTGAGAGATACTGGGGGAAGACTGGGGGCGCCAAGGAGGGGACTGGGAGGACGGGGCAGAACAGGGGAGCCGGAAGAGACACCAGGAATAGTGAGTGAAAGGACGTGGGAAACTGGAAGTTTAGGGGGTTCAAGAATCAAAGCGGTGGTGTAAGGCAGAGTGTGGGGGAAATTTGAGAAGCGTAAGGGAGGGGCAGGGGCAGGGGAGGAGGACATACTCGCTGGGTGGGGAAAGAGCTGCACTGTAGGGGGTGCAAGATGTGAGGTTACAGAATTTTGGGGAAGGCCAAAGGTCCCCGAGGAGAAGGCCAAAAAGGGTTGGAAACGGGTGAATCAGAAGTGTGTGTGTGTGTGTGTGTGTGTGTGTGTGTGCGCGTGTGTGTATGCCGGGGGGGGGGTGCCTGGCCACTTCCAGGCTCCTGGCGACAGGGGCGCTCTCCCACCATTGTCCCTGGTCTGGCCAGGACATCCGGCATCGTCCCTTGGGAGGCGACGATGGGTTACGTAACCCTGCCAGGCCCGGCTGTCCCGGGGGAGGGGCCGGAGTCTGGATCTCTGGCCCCTCCCCTCCCCCAGAGGAAGGGCCTGGGCCGGGATCCCCTGGCTGTGCGTGATGTCACAAGTGGGCGGGCCCACGGAGGCGCGAACTCGTTTTTTCGTGCTCTGGAGCAGCGAGGTCTGGATCTGAGACCCGAGTAGAAAGGGGTATCCATAGTGCCGCCTCTGTTTGAGGCCACACAATGGCCATGGCTGTTAGGCAAGAGGGTAAACTGAGTCCAGGAGCGTGCTGAGCCCTTTCATGAAATTGGTTCATTCGACAGCAATGTATTAAAGCACCTACGCTGTCCCAGTTACTGTCCGAGCTCATGGTGATACAGCAGTTAACGCAACAGTCATTCTTCATCCCAGAAACCCCTGGGCTGACCCCATCCCAACCTGCGACTGACCCCAGAGATACCTCCTTCCTAGACCCAGCCCCTTGGGCACCTTCCCTAGAGAGGAGGGCAGAGCTGGTCCTGGCTCCTGAGTCCCCAGTGTCTACATGACAGCAGCCACATGGCCTGTCACTTCCTCCCATCCGCATCAACCCCACAGGGCATGACTAGAGATGCAGGTCTGAACAGGCACTGGCGAATCATCAGACGTCATGACGGCCGGCTGTGCTGTCACCGAGGCGGGCCCCGAGATGTCATCCAGGCCTCTCCTCCTCCAAACACCTCTGGGGCCTGCGGGCTAGGAGGGGAGCACTGCGCTGCTGCTGCTGGAACTCAGCCTCCCAAGAAAGCAATCTACTTTCAGCCAAGCCCCGGCCATGGGTCTGGAAGGTGGCTTCTGGCCACCTGACTCCTCCTCCTTCAGGCAGCATCCTTCCAGTGCCCGCGCTCCTCCCCCGGTGCTTGGCCTTCTAAACTGTCTCTTGCCTCTCACTTACCTCCTTGTCTGCAATTTTAAAGCCTTTCAGAGCCAGCCCTGGGAAGATCACATCCCTGTCCTCCCAGTTCTCCCCTAACTTGGTACCTGGCCCCCACACCAGGTGGTGACTCCAGTCAGCACGAGTGGGGACTCTAAGAGCTCAGAGACTCCTATTGGCCAAGACACACAAGAGTTCACACTGAACCGGGCACTTGGGAGGCTGAGGCAAGAGTATCATCATGAATCTGAGGTCAGCTCAGCCAACACAGAGACCTTGTTTGAAAAAAGAGAAGCCATGATCAAGGGTAGGTAAGAGATTTACTTTATCAAGGTATTTCCCTTTGTATTTACCAAAACATTAAAAAAAAACTCACAAAGACATGATAAAAGCTGAAAGTGATGAATATGCTAATTACTAATTACCCAAGTTAAATACCGTATACATATACATATGTATATATGTATATACCAGGAATAGTGGCACATGTATATGTATATGTATATACCAGGAATGGTGGCACATGACTGTAATCCCAACACTCTTAAGAGGATGAGGCAGGAGGATTGCAAGTTCAAATTTCATGACTTATCAAGACCTTGTCTCAAAATAAAAAAAAAAAAAAGGGAGGGGAGCTGAGGACGTGGCTCAGAACAAAGGTCCTGGGTTCAATTCCCAAGACTGAAAATACAGAAACAACAACAAAAAACCCATCCCATTGTACTTACACCTCTTAAACACGTATGTGCAAATTATTATGTGTCAGTCAAAAATAAGAAAAATACAGACAGCCATAGTGGTGCATGCCAGTAATCTCAGCACTTGGGAGGCTGAGGCAGAAGAATTGCTGCAAGTTCAAGGCCAGTGAGGCAACCTGAACTACATTGCCACGTGCTATCTCAAAAATCAATCAATCAATCAATCAATAAAATAGAAATCTAAAAATTACCACTTCTGGAGTGACTTGAAACTGATCCGGGTGTAGGTTCCATTGTGTAATGGTTAGCACTCTGCACTCTGAAACTAATCTGGGTACCTTCTAGCCATGCCTGCTCCTTCCTCCTCCTGGGCTCATCTCAGGGATGACCCTACCACCTGCCTTCTCCCCTGGATGGGGATCAGAGCCTCATCCAGCATGTGCCCTCCCCCCATAGCCTCTCAGCCACGAAGTCTGGTCCTTCCTGCTTCCTGACAGTTGGGCCTGGTGGCACACACTTGTACCCCATCACTCAGGCTGAGACAGGAGGATCGACACGAATTCCAGGCCAACCTGGGTTACAAGGTGATTTCAAGGCCACCCTGAACTGCATAGCAAGACCTTGTCTCAAAACAAAAGAGAATCAAAATCAAAGAAAAATCCCTGCCTTTGTCCCTCCTTCCACTGCTGAAAGCCTGCCAAGGCTTCCCAGTGCCCTTAGGTGAAAAACCCAGCCCCCCCCCCCCCCCCCCCCCCCCCCCCCCCCCCCCCCCCCCCCCCCCCCCGCGTCTCCCGCCAGGCCCTGTGTGGTCTGCTAAGTGCGGACTCTTCCAGCGTTTGACCCTCTTTATTCCTCTCGATCCTCACGGGATCCTCCAGCCCGACCCTTTGGTGGTTTTGTGCCCCAGCTACCCAGACAGCATAACAACTGGGCAACCAGCTTGAACTTCGTGTCTTCCGGGAAGAGCGACCTTGCTGTCACTTGAAGCTGCTTCCCAGCCACTGCCAAGGGGTTCACCTTAGCTGTCACTGCACAGCTGCCTGGCACACTGCTTCCAGCGGCCACGTGGGTGGGCCATTCCCCTCTGTCCTTTAAACCTCTGGGGAAGACAGTGTAGACCCATGCTCCCCAGAACCATCCTTGGGGGAGGCCTCGTGGGAGCCAGAGGATGTCAGAATGGGACGGGGCCTCGCAGGGGCCCTGGCACAGCAGGGGTCCCAGCTGTCCTCTACCTGGAGCCCTTATGTCCCACCACTGACTGGCAGGGGAGGAACGGGATCCATCTGTGCGCTAAGCAATGGGTCCGTGGCTGAGCCCTGATTGGTGACACAGAGCCCTCAACCTTGGTGGCCGAAGACGTGCATTGCTGTCTCCAGCCTGAGCCTAGACTCTGGTCAGAGAGTGAGTCCCATTCTGACCCCAGACCGAGGCCTGGGCCGCAAGGAGCGAGCCCTTCACTCCAGTCCCCACGCAGGTCCTGGCCTTCTGAGCCGCACCCCACAGAGAGGCTGCATTAGGGTCAGTGTTGGGGCGCAGAGTCCAGAGAGCCGGAGGCGCGTGACGGGGTGGGGGTGGGGGCACAGGGACGCAAGTAGGGCGCTTGGGGGACAGTTTTGGGCAGAGTGAGGGCAGGGCTGAGAATGAAAATTGGGGAGCCGAGGGGGAGGGGAGCTGCGGTGTGGGATGGGGATGGAGCGAAGCGGAGATGGGGGCCAGGACACAGGCAAGGAGGGCACCGGCGGGCAGAGCTGGTGCCACGGCGGGCGGGCGCTGAAGTCGCGACTGGAGCCGGCGTGGCCGAGGGACGCGGTGGGGCGCGCTGGGGACGCAGGGACCCGCTCGGCCGGGCACCCCCCCCCCGCGCCCCCTTCCGCTCCCCGGAAGCGCTGAGTCGTCCTGCCTTTTCTGGGGGCGGCTATTTCGGGCTCAGCTCCGAGCGCCGCGACTATTTTTAGCCCTGCTCGGGTAAAAATGGACTCTGCGCTGAGCGGATTCCCGAGGCCGTGCGCGCCCCCGCGAGCACGGCCGAAGCGCGCACCTGAATCCCTCCCCGCGCACGCGCGCCGGCGTGCACCCCGCCCCCTCCCCCGGCTTCTGCGCGCCCGCTGGATCTCCTCCCCGCGGCCCCCACCCGCTGGTGCAGAACCTTCGAGGAGCGTCGCGACGCGGCCGCGGCTCCAAGGCAGGGCACACGCCCCCTGGTGGCCGCTGCGGAGATCGCAGGCGAGAGCTGGGCTAGGAGCGCCGGCCTCACAGCACAGCATACCCATTGCATAAGCGAGGAAACTGAGGCGTGCGTTGGGACCTTGCGGCCTGAATTAACTGCAAGGTACAGTCGTTAAATTTCAACTTGGACACCTCTCTTAATGGGAAACTCACTACCTCAGAAAATTAGGGACGACTTGTTCGTGTTTTTGTTTTATTTTCGGTACTGGGAATTGAGCCCGGTGCCTACATCCTCAATCCCTTCCCTCTTTTTTATGTCTTTTCTTTTCAGCCCTTTTAAAATTTTTTTTTGAGGCAGGGTCTTGCTAAGACAATAAGTTGCTCCCACGAGCTGAAACTTAAAATCCTGCTGTCTCTGCCTCCTGTAATGACTTGCTTTTATTAGTAGTGTCCATCTGGTCATTTGATGTGTATTTGTCAAGATCTTGCAGTGTCACAAGTGCTGTGCTGGGTGGTGGGGCATAGTAGTGACTGAGATACCCGCCCTCAGGGGAATGATTTTTTGATTGTTTTGGTTGTTTCTTAAGGTACAGGGAACTGACAGATGTTAGGAGAGGACTCAACCGCTAAGCTACATCCCCAGCCCTTTTAACATTTTTATTTTCAGACTTAGCCCCACTAAATTGTCCAAGCTGGGCTTGAGTTTTATGATCCTCCTGCCTCAGCCTCCTGAACAGCTAAGATTACAGGCATGTGCTACCTTGCACGACATGGCCGATGATCTAACAGAGGAGACATTACGTAAATAAATATGAGAGCAGACGCTGTTGAGCACTATAAATCAGACAAAAGAGGATAACGTTAAAGTAAAAAGGAGTGGTGGGTGTGGTGGCGGATGCTTTCATGGAGTATGACAAGTTTAAACCCAGCCTGGACAATTGAGCACGTTAGCAGGACCAAGTGTCAAAATAGAAACAAAATTTTAAAAAGGTTTGGGATGTGGCTTAGGGCAAATGCCCTGGGTTCAATCCCCAGTATCAACAAGCCAGTCAACCCATGGGGATATTGTGGTAAGAGCGACAGCGCCTGGAGGACACCAGTTAAAGAGGGGGCGGGGCGCAGATGGTAAATGCCCTTAGCTTCTGCTGCATGCATGGCTGTGCAGCCTCAGCTTGGCTGCCTCCGATGACGGGGAGCTCAGTATCTCCTGGCATAGAGTCAGCGCTCTATTAGCGGCCACCCTACTGCTCACACACTTGCTCACACAGGAGCTGCCACTTACTGGGCACCGACTCAGAACCTAGCAGTTGGCTAAATGACTCCGCAGCATGATCTCACCGACTGCTCACCCTAGCCAGCCTTTTTTTTTCTTTCTTTCATCTTTCTTTGTTTTTTTGTTTTTTTTTTTTTTTTTGAGACAGGGTTTCGCTATGTAGCACAAGCTGGCCTCTATCCTCCTGCCTCAGCCTGAGCGCTGGGATTACAGGCATGCGCCTCCACGACTGGCTTCTGCCAGACTGCTGCCGATGACTTCCAGAGTCTTTGGTAAAGAAACTTCACTAGTCACTCGATCATCTTAGGGTTCACCCCGCCTTCTCTCTCCAGGGAACACTGATGACCTAGGCCCAGCCAATCAGAGCATTCTAGTGCTTTGCTCTCTGAGGACAGTGATTGGTTAAGGGTAGGGCATGTGACCCTCTCCGGCAGTGATTTTTGCTGGAAGCGCTAGGTCAGATGCTTTTACAGGCCATAAAGATGCCCAGGGCTGGGAAGTGAGCCCCGAGCCTCGGGGCCATCTCCGCTGTCTGCTCTGTTTGCCCCTTCCTGGCACTGGGGAATTGGGCCTAGCCCTTCCTGCATCCAGGGCAAACGCTTTACCCCTGAACTCTGTCGCCACCCCATCTTTGCTGTCTCCGAGAGCAGCACGTTGATCTTAGAGAAGTACGGACAGTGACTTCATGTCGGTACCGCAGCCCCTGGATCGGGCTGTGACTGAAGCTGGCTTTGCCACTTAACTCTTTCTCCCCCTCACCCTTGCAGGACTCTGAGTCCTCTCTGCACCGTGACTGCTTGCTGATGGGGTGGTTGGACCAAAGCACCAGAGGCTACCTCCTGGTGCATATATCTGTAATCTCTGCACCCTGAGAGGCTGAGGCAGAAGGATTGCCAGTTCCAGAACAGCTGGGACAACTTAGTGACAGCAAGATTCTGTCTCAAAATTCAAGAAAATAAAGTATAAATTTTAAAAAAGGTCTGGGGATGTAGCCCTGTCCCAGGGTGTGCCTCACACTGTCCTGCCCTGGGACCTGCCGGAGTTTCAGCTGAAGGGCTCTAATGGCCGGGTGACAGGTCCAATACGGACCAGGGGCCTCAGAGTGAGCCGCAGCGTCCCAGGGAGGGGCAGCGAGGCACTGACGCTGCACCAGCCCCGGCCGGGAGGGGCCTGATGTGAGGGTTCGGGAACGCCGGGAAGCGCAGGTCCCGGCCTCGGAAATGCGCCAGTCCGTGGGCCCGCAGGGCAGGCCAGCACTCTGGGGTCCCCGTCAGGACACACAGCAGGAGGAAGTGGGGGGGCGGTCGAGCCGTCCCCAGGCTGCGTCCCCACACGGTGAAGAAAGGGCGAGAGAGGGCCTCGGACCCCTTTTATCAGGGAGGGGCTGGTCCCGTTTCTGGGCGCTCAGCTCGTAAGGACCCCCAACCCCTCCTGATCCCTCTCACGGAGGAGCGGGAGGACCGGCGTCGGTCCCCGAGGGGCAGCTGCAGTCACAGTGCTGCACGCATCGCCCTCTGTCCTGGGGTTCCAGCCTGGCTGAGGGCTGCACATGTGACAGCGGCCTGGGCTCCTCCCGCAGCTCTCCTGGCTGGTCACCTCTGAGCCACCTTGTGGGACTTCACTCGGCCCAACAACTCCTGCCTCCCCTACCACCTCCTGGCCCTGGATCCCAGTTTGGCGATGTCCTGCTGTCACCAGGACCAGAGCGCCCCCTCCCTCCTCCTGTGCGCTACTGCTGTGCACCTTCCCGGCTCTTAACCCTTCCCTGTGCCCCCACCCACCTGACCTCCTGGTGCCTCGGTCCTGCCCTCCCGTCCACAGGGATCTGCTGACTGCAGCCGCCCTCTCAGGTCCCCTTCCTGCCTAGAGCCTGCTCTAGCTCCCTACTGCCCGTCATCAACCTACAGGGCCCAGAGTCCCTAGAATGCTGCTGCTTTCTTTGGCTCTACTACGGTTGGGATCCAAAATGTGCCCAGCAGAGACTCACTGTAGCCAGGTATGGTGACACACACCTGTAATCTCAGCACTCTGGGAGGCTGAGGCAGGAGGATCCCAAGGTCAAGCCCAGCATGGGAATAAAGTAAGACTGTTCCAGAATAAAAAACAAAAGGGGATGAGGAGCTGGGTGTGGTGGTGCACGCCTGTAACCCTAGCATTTGGGAGGCTTAGGCAGGAGGATCATTGCAAATTCGAGACCAGCCTGGGTTACAGAGTGAGCTCAGGGCTGGGGATATAGCTCAGTGGCATAAGCATCTGCCTGGCAAGTGCAAGGTCCAGAGTTTTGATTCCTGGTACCAAAAAACACCAAAAAAGACCCACAAACAAACAAACAAAAAAACAAAGTGAGCTCAAGGCCAGCCTGAACTGCATGGGAGACCCTGTCTCAAAAAGACAAAAAATAGCTGGGGATATAGCTCAGTGGCAACCTGGCAACCTGGCAAGCTCAAGATCGAGAGTTCAATCCCCGGTACTGCCAAAAAAAATTAAAAAAAACAAACCTTCCCTTTTAACCGTGTGTGGTGGCACACGTGGTGGCACATGCTTGTAATCCTAGCACTCGGGAAGCTGAGGCAGGACAATTGTTGCAAGTTCAAGACCAGTCTGGGCTACCAAGTGAGCTCAAGCCCAGCCTGAACTGCACAGCAAGACCCTGTCTCAAAAAAAAAAAAAAAAAAGAAAGAGACAAAAAATAAATAAATAAATAAAAAAGGACCGAGTATGTAGCTCAGTGCAAAGGCCCTGGGTTCGATTCTCAGTACCTGGGGGGCGGGGGGCTCACTGTGTTGAAGGTTGCTGAGAGGCTGCAGGGAAGTGGCTGGGTGGGGAGGGCCTGTCTCTAAAACATAAAATAAATAAAAGGGAAGCCCGTTGTGTGTGCCCCTCACCCAGCCCCTACAACTCCAGCCCCAGGCCTGGGTGCTCTTCATTTTTTTTTTTTAGGGAGAGATTTTTTGCATAAGGGAAGGGAACCAAGAGGTGGGGCACAGGAGGAAAGAGCGGGGGAGAAGAAGGAAGGATGAAGATGTGTCAGGTATACATGCCGACTCCCCACGAGGAGTGTAACCCTCACGGACTGCGAACACGTACTAATAACATTTGAAAACGAAACCTTTGAGACAAGAACTTGCTAAACTGCCCAGGCTGGCCTTCAGCTTGCAATCCTCCTCCCTCAGCCTCCCAGGGCACTGGTATCAGAGTGCGTGCTGCCATACCCAGGCCAGGAGAGCTACAGTTCTAAAACACTGACACTACTCTGTGTTGACAAGAATGTTGAACAACTCAAAATCTTTTCTTTAATTAAGCAAGCTTATTGGTACCTTTTAGGTATACGTAATGAACACGTTTGTCAGAGGGAATTTGTACCTCTACGTGGTATATCTTGACTGTTTTTTCCCCATTGGCTTCCCCTCCCTTCAACCCTTCTTCCCCTCCTTATTTACAAAATCTGTTTCCATCTGTTCCTTCGTTCCTCTTTTTTTTTTTTTCCCTGCCTTTCCTGCTCCCCATCTGCAGACACCCTCCCCATTTGAACATTTTCTTCCGGTTCACAATGGTGTAAAGAAAAGATTTTGGCAGCATGCAGTAAAACTAGGTATGTTTACACTGTATAACTGAGGAATTCCTTTCCGGGGTGTACCTGCAACCGGAATGAGTCCACAAGTCCATCAAAGGATGTGCTCAGGAGTGAGGGAAAGTCCTCAAAAAAAAAAAAAAAGTACACGGGAATGTTCATAGCCTTAAATTAGAAATAACTCAAAAGGTTGAACTGTAGTACACATACATATTTCTTTTTTTTTTCTTTGTCTTTTTGAGACAGGGTCTGGCTATGCAGCTCAGGCTGGCCTTGAGCTCGCTTTGTAGCCCAGGCTGGTCTCGAACTCGCAACAATCCTCCTGCCTCATCCTCCCGAGTGCTGGGATTACAGGTGTGCACCACCAAGCCCGGCCTGCAGGGCAACATTAAAGAAAACAATAATATTGTGTGTGCATGTGGGTCTCTCTCTGACCTGCTGCTGTTCCTGGTAGGAAATAACCAAGACCAGTTCTTAAGGGAGAAAGACAAAGGAGGAGAAAGAGGGGACCCCCTACTCTGAAGCCCTGATGTGCTACCATTATACAAAAACAACAACAACAACAACAGAAGCTATAGACAGAAAAGACAATTTTCAATAGGAAATAAATATTTCACAGTAAACAGCATGCTGACATGTGGCGTGCATGGAAAATCATTTAAGCCTTCAGATGTTACTTTTAAAGAAGGAAAAAAGCCAGATAGTAAAACAACATTTTCCAAGTAGTCGCATAGGCATTCATCTTCCAACATATATAAACCTAATTAATTCAAAATAACCTTTATGCAAAAACACCCACATCCTCGGACTTTGGTAAGGAGACCATGCTGAATGACGATCCTGAAGAGGTAGTGATGAGTATCAACTGGCAGTTTTCTGTATCCATGACTCGTTGCTCTCACAGCCGCTGCATTACCGGGGTCCTCGGGGCTATGCGGTGGCATGGGAGGGGGCCTGCAAGCCACCGCCCAAGCTTTGAGTTTTTTTTATTTATCTATTTAAAAAAAATTTTTTTTTGGTCTTTTTGAGACAGGATCTCCCTATGCAGTTCAGGCTGGCCTTGAGCTCGCTTTGTAGCCCAGGCTGGTCTCGAACTCACAACGATCCTCCTGCCTCAGCCTCCTGAGTGCTGGGATTACAGTTGTGCACCACCACGCCCGGCAGGAGTCTTTTTGTAAAAAAGGTTTTATTTTGAGGATGGGTCTTTGTAAATCATCAAATTGTCCCAGCTAGGCTCAAACTTGCCATCCTCCTGCCTCAGCTTCTCAGAGTGCTGGGATTATAGCCAAATCCCACCTCTGCCAGGTGACAAAGCACAAATGAGCTTTTAATATTCTAGTACTTACACTAAAAAGAAAAAAAAGGTGAAAAGAGGGCTACCACGTGGCTCAGTGATAGAGCATTTGCCTACTACTTGAGAGGCTCTAAATTAATCCCAAACTCCAAAAGAAGGAGAGAGATGGGGCTGGGGATATAGCTCAGTGGTACAGCGCATGCCTGATAAGCATGAAGTCCTGAGTTTGACTCCTGGTATCCCCCCATCAAAAAAAGAAAAGAAAAAGAAAGAGGTGAAAAAACTTTTGTTGACTGCCCAGTATGGTGGCACAGGCCTGTAAGCCCAGCAGTTGGGAGGCTGAAGCAGGAGAATCTCAAATTCAGGGTCAGCTGGGGAATTTAAGGAAACCCATTCCTAAAATATAAATTAAAATAAAGGCTGGGAATCTAGCTCAGTGGTAGAGTAACCCTGAGTTCCTTCCCTAATATTAGGGGGAAAAAGAAGAATAAGATTGACCCCAGAAAGGTTTTAGGATTAAATAAATTAATGTATAGTAAATTCTCAATATTTTAGGGATTGCTTCCAGGATGTCCCTCAACTTCCAAAATCTGTGGATGTTTGAGTCCCTTGAAAATGGCAGAGTATTATTCTTTGTACTTCAAATAATCTCTAGATTGTGTCGTGAGAGGAAAAATATGCTCATGTTGGGTACAGATGTGATTGGTTTCGGTCAGATGTTTTTTATCTGCAGCTGCAGCTGGTGAATCCCCGGATATGGAGGGCCACCATGTCCCAACCAGAGCAGAGCTGGGTGCCTAGTGGGTGATCTTCCTCTTTTTTTTTCCTTCAGGGTCTCACTATGTAGCCCAGGTTGGCCTTGAACTTGCTGAGATCCTCCTGCCTCAGCCTCCCAAATGTCACTACACCCAGCCCATGCTCTTTAAGTGTGGGCTTTTCTTCCCAGCTGGAGCCCTAGGAAGGAACATTTCTTGACTCTGCAGCAAGGATGAGAGTGAGAAGCATCCCCAAAAGTGAGACGCAGTGAGAGGGAGTTGGTCTGGTGCTGAGGCCAGGGCTCCAGCCCAGCGTGGTCAAAGGCACTTGGACAGGCGTCTCCTCTGACCCTTGCTGTTTGTCTTCCTGGCCTCAGCTTTTGATTTCCTTCTGTGTAGTGGGTTGAATGGATCTCCTCACCTCCACCGAAGTTGTGTCCCCTTGGAAGATCATAAGATCAAGTCCAAGTTCACTACATAAGGAGATCCTGCCTCAAAAAACCAAAAGAGAATTTGTTTTGTTTTATTTGGGGTATAGGGGATTGAATCCAGGGTACCACTGAGCTGTTCCCAGGCTGGTTTTTTTTTTTTTTTTTTTTTGGGAGACAGGGTCTCACTATGCAGTTCAGGCTGGCCTTGAGCTCACTTTGTAGCCCAGGCTGGTCTACGAACTTGCAAGGATCCTCCAGCCTCAGCCTCCCGAGTGCTGGGATTACAGGTATGCAGTACCACACCTGGCTAGACTGTTTTATTTTTGATTTTTGAGAGACAAGCCCTCACTAATTTGCCCAGGTAGGACTTGAATTTGGAATCAGACTGCCTCAACTTCCCGCAGTGCTTGGATTAGAGTTTTGCATCTCTATGCCTGGCTTTGAGTTTTCTTTCAATGCAGTGTTTGCAAATACAGGCAGGCTTTGGGAGGAGAGCTGGTTTGGTTGCTTACATGCTGTGCGACCTTGGGAAGGAAACTACATTTCTCTGTGCCTCAGTTTCCCCCCATAAAGTGGCCATAATGAGATGAGTTGTCTCAGAGAGATGTGGTTTGGAATAACTGAGAATCATCAACCAACTTTACTGCTTAGTCCTAAAAGTCTGCAAATGCTGCAAGACAAGAAAAATGAGGTACAGAGATCAGAAGGCAAGGGATAAAACTGCCATTTGGATCATTTTAAAGAAAAAACTAAGAGAATCAACAAACTATTGTAAGATGGGAATTTGGGCAGGTTTTCTGTTAGAAGATTAACCAGTTATAAATTATAATAGAAGAAAAGGAGTCAGTAAACTAGAAAATACCATGTTGGGCATGGTGGCACACACGTGTAATCCCAGCACTCAGGTGGCTGAGGCAGGAGGATCTTCGCAAGTTTGAGGCCAGCCTGGGCTACAAAGTGAGTTCAAGGTCAGCCTGAACTGCATAGGGAGACCCTGTCTCAAAAGACCAAAAACAGAAAAAAAAAAAAAAAACTAGAAAATACCATTTGTACTGGAGCCAGTGGCACATATTTGTAATCCCCATGACTGGGAAGGCTGAGGCAGGATAGAAAGTTTAGGATAGCCAGGCAACTTAGCAAAAGTGTCTTCCGATGAAATATAAAAAGGGCTGGGGCTGGGGCTCAGTGGCAGAACTCTCCTGGGTACCTGGCGACAGATTTGAGCACAGAGCTCCCAGTCACTCCCTGAACTCTACCACTGGGCTGTTCCAGAGGCTTCTCTGTCCCTAAGGGGATCCCTAAAAATTCCCCACCTTGTTCCCCACCCTTCTCTTGGCTTCCGGTTGCCGCCCCCAGCCTCCAGCCGGAAGGAAGACTTCTCCCTGCCTGCAGGCCCCCCAGCTCCAGGCACTGTGCGGGCTCTTTCTGGGAGCTCCAGGTATCATGTTGGCTCTATCCCCTTGTTTAACATAGTCTGCTGTTCACTCAGAATTGAACCCCAAATACTTACCCAGTCTTCAAGGGCCTATGTCAAGGGACCCGGATGTGCAGCCCCAGTGGCTGCTACTGCTTGCCTTCCTCCCTTCGCTAAGCACAGTTCTTCCTGTTTCTGAAACTTGCTGAGCCGTTTCCTGCCCCAGGGCCTTTGCATACTCTTTCTGCAGCCTCGGAGCTCTCTCCCATCACCAGGCAGATTTCCAGTTATTCTTTGGGACTCGTGTGCCTTTGACAGCGAAGCCTATCCCACCCTGTTAAAATAATGTCCTGCCTTCCTGCCCTTCAAGGCACTTCTCAGGGTTTTTGTTTGTTTTTGTTTTTTTGAGACAGAGTCTGGCTATGTAATTTAGGCCATTCTTAAACTCACTAGGGAGCTCAGGCTGGCCTTAAAGTGTTTTGGAATGCTGGAAAGAGGAGTGCTGCAACTCGCCCAGCAATTTATGTTTTGTATAGGCTCAAGCTCTCAGTCCTTAGCACCCCAGAGTCCTGGGATTATACACATGTGCCAACATGCTCAGCTGCTTGGGTGATTCATACATTTTTTTATTTATTGATTGATTGATGTTTTGATACAGGGTCTTGATATGCAGTTTAAACTGTTCTTGAATAGTGTATATATATATATATATATATATATATATATATATATACTATATTTGTGTTTTTTTTTTTTCTTTTTGACACAGGGTCTCTCTGTGGCAGTTTAGGTTGGATTTGAGCTCACTTTGTACCCCAGGCTGGTCTCAAACTCGCAATGATCCTCCTGCCTCGACCTCCCAAGTGCTGGGATTACAGGTGTGCACCACCACACCCAGCAGAACTAGGGATATTAGAAGCTGACTATAAATCTTTTCTTTTTTTTGTACCAGGAATCAACTTCAGGACCTTGCTCTTTCCAGGCAGGCACTGTGCCGCTGAACTACATCCCTGGCTTGGTCTTTTTGAGACAGGGTCTCACTACACAGTTCAGGCTGGCCTTGAGCTCACTTTGTAGCCCAGGCTAGTCTTGAACTCACAACGATCCTCCTGCCTCAGCCTCCCAAGTGCTAGATTACAGGCGTGTGCCACCCTTTATGTTTTTAAAGATTACTGAGGACCTCCAAAAGTGTTGATACTGATATTTATCAATATTTCCTATAATAGAAATTAATACTGAGAGCTGGGTGTGGAGGTGCACGCCTGTATCCTAGCAGTCTGGGAGGCTGCAGCCAGGAGATCACAAGTTTGAGCCCAGCCTGGGAAATTTACCAATTTAAATGGACCCTGTCTCAAAATTTAAAAACAAAATGAAAAAAGGGCTGGAGACATAGCTTAGTGCAAAGGCCCTGTGCTCAATTCCCAGTACTGCAAATAAATTAATATATACATATATATACTGAGGGCTATAATTCTATATTGTGGGAGGCTGAGGCAGGAAGATCATGAGTGAATCCTGGAGGGGGTGGAGAGAGAGAGAGAGAAAGCAGCAGAGAGAGAAGAGGGGGAGGAGCTGGGGTTCATGGCTCAATACTGAAGGCCCTGGGCTCAGTACCATGACTGAAAAAAAAAATCTGAAAGCCAGGGCTATAGCTGACTGACAGCGCACTTATCCAGCACCCAGAAGAAGGCCTAGGTTTTACCCTCAGCACCAGAAGACAGAAAAACAAAAGAACAACAACCACAGTGCCCCACACACCCCGCACCAAAAAATCCACAACAAAATTAAAACAGAAATTTAAGGGCTTTGAAAAGACTACAAAATAATTTCACGTTAACATAAATTCTAAGTTTTCATAAACTTAACCATATTTTGAAAAAAATCTTTGAGGAAGAGGATGTGGTTTTCTTTATTTATTTATTTATTTTGGCGGGGGACCCGACAGAGCCCATCATGGCTTCCCAAGGGCCAAGCATGCGCTCTACCCCAGCTGCACCCCAGCCCAGGGTGTGCTCAGTGTGAGATTCACTTTCATGCCAGGCCTCCCAGAAGACCGCTGGCTTCTTACATCTGCATCTGGACCCGGCCTGCTTTAGGGTTGCTGTACCCAGGAGGTTTAAGAGTGGGAAAAGCCCAGGTACGTGTCCTAAGTGGAATGGTAAGAATTTTGACCTCCTGAGAGGGTAGAGGAGCCCCCAAGGGTCCCTAGGACCTCATTTCGAGAATCACCCCCAGGCTAGTCCTGGATGGCCCAGAGGCACACTCGGGGAACCGAATTTCTTCAGGGCCAGGTGACCTAGGGGTGAGGTCAAATCGCCTGGATTTCTCTCTGAAAGGGGGCGGTGCTGAGGAAAAGGTCCAAGCTCATCCTCGAGGGCCTACAGGCCTGGTACTGGGCCCAGCTCCTCCCACAAACCGCGCCTGTTAGAGTTCGGAAACGACGCTTTCTTTTCTTAGAACACGGTTCACGCAGTGCCTGTCTCCTGGTCGAGGTCGCGCTGTGCTGTGACACCACAGTTTAATGGGTCAGGGGCGCCTTCAGCACCAGGTCCCCACGGTGCCCGCGTCCCCGCTGCCTGGGAAGGCAGGGACAGGCTTTCTAGGGACGGAGACCGCGTGTGGGCCTGGCCCGCAGCTCCACAAAGCCACCGGCCCGGGTCGGCGTCGCTGCGCGGGTGACAACCGGCGTGCACACCTGGCCCCTTTCTTTCCTCCCCGCCGTGCAGCGGCTCGTTCCGTTCCCTGTGCCCTGGGTGCCAGTCACCTCCGATCCAGCCTCTCTCCGCTGCAGACACTGCTGCGCGGTGGAGCCTGGGGTCCCCGCAGCGCAGGTGCGGAGCGTCGCGGGGTGGCGCCCAGGCGTCCGCCCGCACTGTCCGCACGTGGGGGCCCGGGCCCGGGCCTGGGCCGGGTGAGTCAGCCCCCGGCGGCGCCCGCGTCATCCCGGCCGCCGGGCTCCGCTATTTCAGGCTCTGGGCGCTATAAATAGAGGCCGGCGAGCGGCCCCACGCCCCGGCCCCCGGCGTCCCCGGCCCCCAGCGTCCCCAGCCCGCAGTGATCGCTGCGCAGCGCGTCAAGAGGCTAAGTTTAGAGGGAAGGGGCTTGGCCAGGTCACTGCGCCCCCGGCCGCGCCCCGCTTCTCCGCGCCGTCTCCGTCCCCTCGGACTCAGCAGGGGAACCCGGAGATCGCCATTCTCGGACACAGAGGGTACCCGAAGTTGGGACAGGAGCGAGTCCCGGAGGGCCTCGGGCAGAGGTCCGGGTTGCTGAGAGGACTGTGAACTTGGGGCGTCCGGGCCAAGGGCACACCTGCAAGTGTGGGTGGACGGGAGATCCGAACTCGCAGGCCATAAACGGTGAAGATGGATCTGGGGATCGAAGGCTTAGTGTTCGAATTCAGTGTGTGGGAATAAATTTGGGAGTAGCTGGGAGTGGTAGTGTACGCCTGTGATCCTAGTACCCTGTAGGCTGAAGCAGGAGGGTCGCCGTGAATTGGGGACCAGCCTGGGGTACATAGTGAGTTCAAGACCAGTCAAAACTACATAACGAGATCCTGTCTCAACTAGCAAGCGAGCAAGCAAGCAAGCAAACGAGAGTAACCTAGAAACGAGGGCAACTTTTGCCCTGCCTTTAACGCATACAAACTGACTCAGTAACATTATCCGCATGCAGCGGGGTCTTTGTCCTGCTTTCCCAGAGGAGAAAAGTATGTGAGAAGGGTGTAACAGCCTGCAGCTGCCTTTCCGGGACCCTGTCCCTGGGACTTGTGGTTCCAGTCACCGCAGCCCGATCTTCCAATCCTCGTAAGGGGCGCCGGTGCCCCCTCGCGGCATAGGCAGGAGTTGCAGGATTAAGGCTGGCAATTTCATGGCTGGACTGAGTCATGGTCTGGATGGGGAGACTATATACACAGCATAATAATATACAATAATAATTACATACAATAGAATAAGGAGATATATAATGTAATGAGATTATATATATACATACATATATATATTTTTCCCCCTACCAAGTATAGTTTTGTTATCCTAACTATTTGGAAGGCTGTGGCAGGAAGATCCACCAGTTTGAGGCCAACCTGGGCAATTTAGTGAGGACTCCACCTTAAAAGGCTGCGGTGAGGGGCCGGGGATATAGCTCAGCGGCACGGCACCTGCCTGACAAGCACAAAGTCCTGAGTTCGAATCCTGGTACACACACAGAAAAAAGCTCAGTGGTAGAATGTTTCTCTGACATGCAGGAGGCTCTGGGCTGCAACCCCAGTACTAGGTAGAAGGAGTGAAAGTAGAATCTACAGATGAGCAAGACTCAGAAAATGACTACTCACAGGCTCTCAAAAAGTTAGTAGAGGAGAGAGCTGGGAGTGGCTCAGTGGTAGAGCACTTATGTGTGAAGCTCTGAATCCAATCACCAGCACTGCCAAGAAAAAAAAAGAAAAGAAATAGAGAATTATATGAGTTGAATCATGCCCCCCAAAGGTCTGCTGAAGCCAGGCATGGTGTCACATGCCTGTAATCCCAGCACTCGACCATCGTAGGCTACAAAGTGAGTTTAAGGCCAGCCTAAACTGCATATCAAAACTCTGTCTCAAAGAGACAGAAAAAAAAAACCCTAACAAAAAACTGAAGTCCTAATCCCTCAGTGCTTCAGTATGTGACCTTATTTGGAAATAGGGTCTTTATGGAAATGATTAAATTAAAGAGCTCATTAGGGTCAATCCAATCCAATACGACTGGCATACTTACACTTTTTTTTTTTGTATTTTGAGACATGGTCTTGCTGTGTAGTTGTGACTAGACTTGAACTCACTATGTAGTCCAGGCTGGCCTCAAATTCATGGCAATCCTCCTGTCTCAGCCTCCTAAGTGCTGGGATCACAGGTGTGAGGCACCACACCTGGAGGAAAGTATTTTTTTAAAAAGCAATAAAATATATATGTATTTAGAATTTGAAAGATCTCTTAAAGCAACACACCAAAGGCCAAAGCCAGGGGGAAATAAAGCAAAAGCCCAGGAGGAAATAGTGTGAATGAACACTAAAAAGTCTAGATAGACTGGATGTGTAGTGGGTGCTCTAGGAACCAGAAGCGAGATGGAAAGTTTAAGCCCAGCTTGGACAAAGTGGTGGTTTAAGGAGATCTTATCCCAAAAGGAAAGGAAAGGAAGGAAGGTAGATTGGGTGGAAGAGCTGGGAAAGAAGATCATTGGAAAGGATCTGGGTTCAATACCCAGTCCTGAAAAAGGGAGGAAAGAGAAGGAGAGAGAGAAAAAAAAATTTTGGGGGGGTCTTTTTGAGACAGGGTCTTGCTATGCAGTTCAGGCTGGCCTTGAGCTCACTTTGTAGCCCAGGCTGGTCTCGAACTCAAAACGATCCTCCTGCCTCAGCCTCCCAATTGCTGGGATTATAGGCGTGTGCCACCATGTCTGGCATTGAAACATCTAAATAAAATTAAAAAGCTAAAATAGAGTACAAATGAGGGCTAGGCATGGGAGTGCACACAGGTGAGCCCAGCACTTGGGAGGCTGAGGCAGGGGGATCGCTGTTAGAGGTCAGCCTGGACTAGCACAGTGAGTTCAAGGACAGCCTGAGTTACACAGTGAGACTATCAAAAAAAAAAAAAAAATGACAACCAGGAGGAAACACATTCAATATACGGAGCTGACTAAGAATTAGAGCTGGGATCCAAAAAGTAGTCATAAATTAATCGCAATAAAAAGGCATCTAACCCATTTAAAAAATGGGCCAAGGATATGAGCAAGCAGCTCCTAGAACACATGTACACAAGACTAATAACCTCACTCAGAGATGCCCTATTTAGTAATCAGGGAGCTACGGATCGGCACAGCGTACTCTCCCAGGAAATGACTCAGACTTACTCATCCCCAGGCCCAGTTCCGATGTCCCTGCCTCCTGGAGCCTTTCCTGACGCCGGCATGGGTCAGGCGCCCCCACCCGCCCATTCTACTGCCCTCTGGGGTTCCCAGCCCAGCGCTCCCCACGGGGGCCGTCATGTCTCTCCCACTGGACTGGACTCCCCGAGTGTCACTAACACAGCCCCGCACAATACGAGGAATCCGGGAGGCGCTCGGGGGGACTGTGTGGAATAAATGAATGAATGGGGAAACTGAGCCCAAGTCAACGGAAGAGTGGGATTCAAACTCAGTTCTCTCCGTACTCGGGGAGGGGGAGCTGGTTTTATCTCCGGACGCCTCTTCTCCAGTGAGCCCTTTCTGGAGCCGGGGAAGAAAGCCGGCGTTTAAGAGGGCAGTGGGACCGAATCCCTAGGGCCTTGGGACTCTCAAACTCACAAACCAACCACGCCTCTTTCTTCTCCCAACCTCCACAGTCCTCCATAACCATAGAGAGCATCGCAGGGCCAGCCCCTCTCTATGCTCTACGCCAGTAGAGAGCAGTGAGGCAGGCCGTGGGCCAGAGAGGCCGGAAGTGCGGGGACCCAGGGGCCAGGCTAGCCGAGCTGGAGGTGGAACGCCTTGATCTCGCTGCATTTTTTTCTGGGGTCAAGCAGGTGAGTTCTCTCTGGGCTGAAACCCGGAGGTATCAGCTAGATGCGCAGGAGGTTAGAGACCATGGGAGGTGATTGGCAGCCGTGCAGGCCAATCAGTGTAGTCTCTGAGAGAAGGCCGTGACCCGAAGCGGGAGGGCGTCCGGGCGGGGTCTGGGGGCCGGACCAGCAACCAGCGGGGATAGGGGGCGGGGCAAGCGTAAGGTGGGCGGGGCTTTAGGAACAGTGGGCTCCGGGCGCTAGGGCCTTAATACTAGGGAGCGCTGGAATTTTACTGGGAGGACGGGTGTGAGTGGGGTTCCTACTGAGAGAACGGATGCAGATGCCGATGCCTCACGAGCTCCGACCTGCATGTCTGCCTTCTCAGGCCCCAGATGGACCCTGAGAAGGACGAGGAGGGAGCGCCTAAACCTGCAGGGCCACCTGCGAGGAAGAAGTTTGTCATCCCGTTGGATGAGGATGAAGTGCCACCTTCGGGGGTAGGACGAGGCGGTCGGGGGCTGGGTTACCGTTAGGAGACTGGGGTCAGTGATGGACGGAAGTGGGACAGAAAATGGCCTTTGGAGCACAGTTGGGTTAGATTTGGGGACCTAAGTCCCCTTAGAAAACAGCCCTCTGTCCTCTTACAGGTCACAGTTTCGCCACCTGTAAAATGACAGGGTAGTGTTGTGCATGGTGGTGAACACCTGTTATCCTAGCACTCAGGAGGCTGAAGCAGGAGGATCGCCACAAGTTCAAGGCCAGCCTGGACTACACAGGGAAACCCTGTCTAAAAAACAAACAAACAGAAACAGGATGGTTCTAAGAGAGGGCTAAGGCTGTGGCTGAAAACGTGCAGCTAGCAGGTGGCTGCCTGTGTTTTTCCTTCTTTTATAAGGTACTGGGGAAGGACCCAGTGCCTTTGCATTGAGTTACATCCCAGCCCTTTTTTATGTTAAATTTGGAGGCGGGACCCTGCCGTGTTTCTGTATCTTACGTGGCCAGCACCTTGGCTTTTCATTTTTTTTTTGTATGAATTTCTGGCTGATGTTTAGGAATTGGAAGATTTTGCAATTACAGTAGGAAGGAAGGAAGGAAGGAAGGAAGGAAAAAAGAAAGAAAAGAAAAGGAAGAAAGAAAAGAAAAGAAAAGCTGGGTGTGGTGGCACACACCTGTAATGCCAGCACTTGGGAGGCTGAGGCAGGAGGATCATTTCAAGTTCAAGAGTAGCCTGGACTGCAAAGTGAGCTCATGGCCAGCCTGAACTACATAGCGAGACCTTGTCTCAAAAAGACCAAAAAAAAAAAAAGAGAGCAAGCAAGTTGCATTTTGATGTTTTTTGGTAATTTTTTTTTTTTTTTAAGATAGGCTATCCCTATGTAGTAGTACAAGCTGGCTTGAACTCACAGCAATCCTCCTGCCTCAGCCTCCCAAGTGCTGGGATTACAGGTGTGCACTACCATGCCCGGGACTGTTGGTAAACTGCAAGATCTCACAACATGGAAATCTTCCCACAGGGCAGAATTAGGTGCTGCTGAATATTGACCACCTATGTGCTTATGCAGGGAAAAGAAGGGGGGAACGATATAGGATGTGCTGGGTGAGGAGCCCCTGAGGTAGGAAGGTCAAGAAGGTGACCTCTTGGCAGGGGCACAGAAGAGGTGAGGGCATGAGCAGTGTGGACATTTGGGAGGAGCTGGAATGGCCAGTGCCAGGGCCCCAAGAGCAGAGGGAGCCTGAAGGGCTTGAGGGCACTGATGTGGTGAGTGAAGAGGAGAGGTGGGAAATGTGGGGGCCACACAGATCTGAAGCCTGGTGGGCTGTGTGACAGCTTAGGCTTTTACTCTGAGGCAGGAGCCACTCATGGCCTCTGGGCAGAGGAGGGACATGGTGACTGTATGTAGAAAACATACTTGTGGGGCAGGCAGGTGACTTCGGTGGTTCAAGGGCGGGACAATGGTGGCCAGAAGCAGGGTGATCTTTTTTGAGTCAGGGTCTTGCTAAGTTCCCCAGGATGGCTTCGAACTTTCGATCATCCTGCCTCAGCCTCCTGAGTCTCTCAAAGGTAGCATTTCTAGCTTGGATTTAGATTTTGAGGTCCCAGGTCGTAAGGGTCAAGGCCTTGGAGAAAGAAAGCGCACTGGGAAGGAGGTTGGCGTACCCCAGAGGAGGGGGAGGGATACCCAGGCCCCCGCACGTTCCCTCCCAGCGCCCTGGACCCTCCTTTCTCCCCACAGGCCAAGCCCTTATTCAAATCCACACGAAGCCTTCCCACTGTGGAGACCTCCGAGACCTCGGCCCAGGGTGCCCCGCAGACCTACGCCGAGTACACCATCTCCCGGCCTGCAGGAGGGGCTGCGGCCACGTGCCCCACAGGGTCGGAACCCTTGGCAGGAGAGACCCCTAACCCGGCCCTAAAACCCGGGGCCAAGTCCAACAGCATCGTCGTGAGCCCCCGGCAGGTAAGGCGGTGCACAGAATGGAGCCCTGATGTTCGGGGGGGGGGGCGTTCCTCGGGTGGCTGTGCGCAGGGGCAGGAGGCCTGAGCTTATCCACTCAGTCCTCAGCAGTGCATTCATTCATTCATTCATTCATTCACAGGGCCCACATGCATTCATTCATTTAACAACTAGATATGCATCAAAGATGCTTCAACTCTTTTTGTAGGGGCCATGACTGTTTTTTTGTTTTTTGTTTTTTGTTTTTGAGACAAGGTCTTGCTATGCAATTCAGGCTGGTCTTGAGCTCACTTTGTAGTCCAGGCTGGTCTCAAACTCTCAAAGATTCTCCTGCCTCAGCCTCCCGAGTGCTGGGGTTATAGGCATGTGCCACCACGCCCGGCCCATGGCTGTTTTTTTGTGCAGCTCTTTTCCAGTCCCCAGGTTTGCTCATTTAGTAAAAATGTAATAAATGAACATGACCCTGAATCTGAATCCCTGCTCTGCTGCGCAGTAGCTGTGTGATACTGGACAAGTGACTTAGTCCATTCCTGCCATTTATTTCTCTCTTTATTCTGGCACTGAGGATGGAGCCTGGGGCCTCACACATGCCAGGCAAATGCTCCAACACTGAGCTACATGCCCAGCCATTTGCTGTTTTGAGACAGGGTCTTACCATGTTGCCCATTGCCTTGAAATTGTGATCCTCCTGCCTCAGCTTCCTGGGTAGCTGTGATTACAGATGTGTGCAGCTGGCCATTGTTTGTCTTTTTTATTCTGGTCATTCTAGTGAGTGAAATGGACAAAATCTTTAAAACTTGATGTTGGAGCCAAGCAGAATGGTGCACACCTATAATCCCAGCTACTTGGGAGACTGAGGTAGGAGGACTTCAAGTTCAAGGCCAGCCTGGGCAACTTAGCAAGACCCTATACAAAATAAAAATAAAAAGGGCAGCCAGGCATGGTGGTGCACGCCTGTAATCACAGCTCTGTGAGAGGCCGAAGCAGATTTGCAAGTTTAAGCCAGCCTGGGCAGCTTAGTGAGAGCTTATCTTAAAATGATAAAGGGCTGAGGCTAGAGCATTTGCCTAGCATGGAGGAAGCCCAGGTTCTGCCCCTCTCACCCCACACCAAACCAGCCCGTTTTTCCCTTCTGCACTTGAACATCGCCCACCACTTCGGTCCCCAGCCATGTGGCTGCTCTGTGTAGCCACACAGCTCGGCAGCGACACCTGCTGGGTGTTCTCTGGCTCAGCTCAGTTTGGCCTCTCCCCTTGGGCTGCATCGGATTCCACTTGAGGAGGGCCCAGTCACCAATAGCCTCCACCTGCCCTGGCTTATAAATGTGGGTTCCCAGGACGTCCTGTGCAGATTGGACTCATTTGTCAGAGGGGCTCACAGAACTCTGAGAAACACTTCCCTTTACAGGGCCAGCTGGGCCTGGTGGCACATGTCTCTAATCCCAGTACCCAGGGAGGCTGAGGCAGGAGGATTGTTGCGAATTTTAGAACAGCCTGGGCTACAAAGTGAGCTCAAGGCCAGCCTGAACTGCACAGCGAGACCTTGTCTCAAAAAAGACCAAAAAAAAAAAAAATATATATATATATATATATATATATATATATATATATATCCTTTATATATCCTTTACAGGGCTATCGCTAAAGAGCAGAAGCCAGGTGTGACGGTGCACACCTGTAATTGCAGCACCCTGGGGGGCTGAGGCAGGAGGGTTATGAGTTCAAGTTCAGCTTGGGCAACTTAGTGACTTGGAGAGATGCTGACTCAAAATAAAAGATTACAGGACCAGAGATATAGCTCAGCAGTACAGCGCCTGCCTGGTAAGGTCAAGGTCCTGAGTTTGATTCCTGGCACCAAAAAAGAATTAAAAAGGGCTGGGGCTGTAGCTCAGTATGGAGGCCTTGGGTTCAATCCCCAGTCCCACAGGGAGGGAGGGAGGGAGGGAGGAAGGAAGGAAGGAAGGAAGGAAGGAAGGAAGGAAGGAAGGAAGGAAGGAAGGAAGGAGAGAAATACATAAATAAAGATTAGAATCAAGGATGTGGATGAACAGCCCAATGAAGTCACACATGGGTTCAGAGACAGGTGTGGAGCTTCCAGGCCTCTGGACAGTGTCCCCCCCAAGTCTCCATTTGCTCAGCTGACCTGAAGCCAGCAAGACCCTGGCCTTCTCTGGCTTTTTATGGAGGCTTCTTTACATTGCAAGACCGATTACGTCATTGGCCACTAGTGATCTCTTCGCCCTTTGGCTCTCTTGTGCCATCCTCTGGTTAGCCCCTGACCACCACCTTCATTTTGAGCCCTTTCAGGGGCCACCAATAGTCCACTCGTGAAGACAAGAGATGCCTCTTTGCCTGGAATTGCAAAGACCTCAGGAGCTATGTGTCAGGAATCCACTCCCAGACCAAACATCAGAACAAAAGATTCTCCCTGTGTCCCCAAGGGTTTTGGGGATAGGAATCAGGGGCAGAGACTGCATTTGCATTTCTTACTTTATCACAGTACCCCAGGAGGGTGAGTGTCTGCCAGGAGGGTAGGGATCCTGGTCCATCCTGTTCCCTGACCCCGCCACGCTGAGACACAGTAGGTGCTCTGTAAATCCTCACTGGGTGGGTTAGAGCTCGACTTCCTCAAAGAATTCCAGACTTGGGCTGAATACAGAGTGAGTTCAGGGCAGAACAGGAGGGGAATTCAGGGAGGAGGGCCTGCTGAACTGACGGCAGCCCATGCAGGTCACAGGGAGGAGGTGTCTCTGGGGCAGGAGGCCAGGAGGCGGTGGCCAGAGGCCTGGGCAGCAGCTGGGACTGGGAGAGGGATGTGAAGGAGGCAGAAGTTCCATCTAGGGAGGAGACGGAAGTTGAAGGCCAGAGGCCTGGTGGGCGGAGGGTGAGACTGTGGGAAGGGAGAGGTTGTACTGGCTGCCACAAGCCAAAGGGCGTCCCTGGGGGCGGCTGCTGCCCTTTCTCTCTTTGCAGAGAGGCAACCCTGTGCTGAAGTTTGTGCGCAACGTGCCCTGGGAGTTTGGCGAAGTGGTCCCCGACTACGTGCTGGGCCAGAGCACCTGTGCCCTCTTCCTCAGGTGAGCTTAGGCTGAGGCCTGCAGGAAGTATGACCAGGCCTGAGGTCACGGTCCTGCCTCCTGGGCCTTTCAGGGTGACCTTTGTGCCTGGCTAGGCTGGCGCTGAGCCTATATGTGGCTGTGTGTTAGGAAGGGTCTTGGCTTGGAGGTGCCTGGAACAAGAGGAGCTGGGGGATGGACCCAGGTCTGAGGGAGGCTGGGCCTGGACCCCAGGTCTGAGGGAGGAGGCTGGCCTGTGTTCTGTGGTCTGATCGGTGGGTAGACTGTCCCAGGTGTTCCTGAGCTGACAAGAACAGGTTTCTCTGACCCCCACACCTCCACCCCCACCACCCTTGCCCAGGGCTCCTTTGCAGACAGAGGAAGAGAAACTTAAAGCAGTTGCAGGTCACTGGGCCTGCCCCTGCTTCCCAGGCCCAGCTATGCAGCCTCCATCTACCCCGTGCAGGCCATATACCTTAGGGCCCCGCTCCT
The DNA here is from genome assembly GCA_004027595.1 of Dinomys branickii. Taxonomy (NCBI): domain Eukaryota; kingdom Metazoa; phylum Chordata; class Mammalia; order Rodentia; family Dinomyidae; genus Dinomys; species Dinomys branickii. Next base: position 64,100 of record PVLD010005683.1, on the reverse strand, counting down.
GCGAGCTGCCCTGAAGCCCAGGCCTCTCCATCCTCAGAAAGGAAACCAGGGCCTCAGGCTGACAGAGCACCACGGGCAGACTGCATCCCTACTGCAGCCTTGCTTTAAGGTACCCCTGGGAAAGCAGTGTAGCCTCCGAAGGCGTCAGACCCGGTGCAGCTGTTGCCTGTGCTGTACTCCGGGGACTCCACACTGCCGTGGCTGAAGACACTGCTGGGGGCCTTTGGACCACTGAGACATGACCCCACTTTCCCTACTCCGCCAGCCTCCGCTACCACAACCTGCACCCCGACTACATCCACGAGCGGCTGCAGAACCTGGGGAAGAACTTTGCCCTGCGCATCCTGCTGGTCCAGGTGGATGTGGTAAGTGGCTGCCCCTTGTTCTTCCCATCTGGGAAATGGGTGTTGAGTCCCTTTGAGGAAGTGCATGTGAAAACATGAGTGAAGAGCCAATTTCCGTATCTGAGACTGACACAGGGCACCCTGTGTTGGCAACGAGGTAGGACAGTAACTGTCTCCTTCTCTACACTCGCTTTTAAATGTCTTTTGTTTTGGTCTGAGACACGGTTTTATGATGCAGTTCAGGCTGGCCTTGAACTCAGCAACCCCGACTGACTTTGAACTCGCAGGGATCCTCCTGCCTTAGCCTCCCCAGTGGTGGGGCTACAAGTGTGCACCTACACATCTGGCTTTGAATATCTCTCCCCTTTTTTTCTTTTTTTTTTTTGGTATTTTTGAGACAGGGTCTTGCTATGCAGTTCAGGACAACCTTGAACTCACTTTATAGCCCAGGCTGGTCTTGAACTTGCAACAATCCTCCTGCTTCAGCCTCCCAAATGCTTGGATTACAGGCATGCACCACCACAGCGGGCTTTAAATATCTCTTAAAGTTGGTTTCATCCTCCATCCCCAGAGCCCCTGCCCTGGTCAAGGCAACCTCCTTCCTGGCCACAGGCCCCTCCTGTCCATCCAGCAGCCAGAGGATTCTTTCTGAAGCATAGATCTGATGTCAGCCTTCCCCTGCTCAAAACTCTCCCATGGCTCCCCAGTACCTAGGAGTCAGTTCTCTTTCCTGGCACAGCCCGGGACCCTCTCTGACCTGACCACCACCCAGCACTCAAGGCACATAGGTCACCTTGCCCAGCACTGCACACCCTGAGAGCCAGTCTCCCCAAGCCTGCTCTTCCCTCACAGCCCGCACTTGTGTCTGGAGTCCCTTCCTGTTCTGTGCTCCCTTCCCCGCTGCTCTCAGCTCAGATGTCCCCTTACCCCTCCTAGAGCGCACTGGAGGCTCAGGTACCCCTCTGCCTCCCCCTCGTCAGCCTAACTCCTCTGATCATTGCTGGCTGGGGATGGGAGCTTCCTCGTTAGTAGACTGAGCCCAGGAGGGCAGAGGCAGTGCAGTCGGGGTCACTGTGGGGTCCTGACACTGCCCTGGACAGGCTGGGTACCTGGGGGAGGGGAGGGGTTGTCCCTGTGCAGAAGGCTCCTGGCACCCTAAACAAACTGTGCTGTTTTCAAACTTCCAAGTGCGCCCTCTCTCCTGGGTCTCTAATTCTGATTTCCTTCTCCAGAAAGACCCTCAGCAGGCCCTGAAGGAGCTGGCTAAGATGTGCATCCTGGCCGACTGCACGCTGATCCTGGCCTGGAGGTGAGAGCAGGGCCCTCCCCAGCTGAGGCTCTGCCCCATCCGGCTGCACCCTGAGCCCTCCCTGGGAGCCTGCTGTCTTGGGGCCTCATCTGTATCTCTGTGTGGTCACAGGCGATGGAGACGCAGAGCCTGGCGTGATGGTGCCGGCCTGGAATCCCAGTGCTCAGCTGTGTAGTGCATTAAAGCCCAGGCCAAACGCTGGAACTATGTAGGGAGACCCTGTCTGAAAAAACCAAAAACAAACAAAAATCCCAAAACAGGAGGTATTAAAAGCCTGCCTGGCATGGTGGTGCACACCTGTAAACCCAACAGTCTGGGTGGCTGAGGCAGGAGGATCACAAGTTTGAGCCTAGCTGGGTAATTTAGTGAGACCCTATTTAAAATTAATTTATTTATTGTGGACTATAAGGCCTTTTATTTTTAATCAGATTTTATTGGTACATTTTAGATATACATAATGATGACATTTGTCATACAGAATTTGTACCTGTACATAACTTGAAACCCTTTTTTAAAAATAGTGCTGATGATGTACTGTACTATGAAGGCCTTGGGTTCAATCCCCCCCCCCAAAAAAGTAGAAATCTTATTAAGATACTTTTTATAAGACAGGCATGGTGGCACACGCTTATAATCCCAGCACTTGGGAGGCTGAGGCAGGAGGATAGTTGTGAGTTCGAGACCAGCCTGGACTACAAAGTGAGCTCAAGGCAGGCCTGAACTGCATAGCAAGACCCTGTCTCAAAGACAGGGAAAAAAAAGAAAAAGATACTTTTTATAATCCTGAGATAGGAAGATTTTTTTTTTTTTGGTCTTTTTGAGACAGGGTCTCGCTCTGCAGTTCAGGCTGGCCTTGAGCTCACTTTGTAGCTTAGGCTGATCTTGAACTTGCAACGATCCCTCCCAAATGCTGGGATTACAGGTGTGAGCCACCACACCCAGGCAAAAAAATTTTTTTAAATTTATTTATTTACTTATTTGAGACAGGGTCTTGCTATGCAGTTCAGGCTGGCCTTGAATTTGTGGTGATCCTCCTGCCTCAGCTTCCTGAGTGCTAGGAATACAGGCATGCACCATGACGACCAGCCATGGAAAAAATTCTAAAGAAAATCGTAAAGCTCAGAAACCTAAAAGGAAGATTGAGTGATTTAAAATAATTAGAAATTTCTAGCTACCAGGCATGGTGGCTCGTGCTTGTAATCCCAGCACTTGGGAGGCTGAGGCAGGAGGATTACTGGGAGTTCAGGGCCAACTTCGGCTACACAGTGAGTTCAAGGCCAGCCTTAACTACATAGCAAGACCCTGTCTCAACTAAGAAGAGTGTTGGGCATGGTGGCACACACCTGTAATCCCAGCACTGGGGAAGCTGAGGCAGGACGTTCACCATGAATTTGAGGCCAGCCTGGACTACATAGTTGAGACCTTGTCTCAAAACAAAGAAAAAATACTTACTACATATAACAGAGATTTTAGCTGGGAATGATGGTGTGTGCATATTGTCCCAGCTACTCAGGAGTCTGGACAGGAAAAGTGCTTGAGTCCAGTTTTTGAGACCAGCCTGGGAAAGGCTATTTAAAAGAAAAAAACTCCAAAGTTTCACTTCTCTTGGTGGTGGGCAGCTCATGTCTCAGGAGGTTGTCTTCTTGGTACAGTCTGAAAACTAAAGTGTTTCTGGCTTTCCTCCCTCCCAAACACAGTGCAGAGGCTGGGACCAGGAGCGCTGATGTCCTTGCGAGATCGCTAGCATTTCCTAGACAGGCTGCTAAGGGCCAGGACCCCATCACTGGCAGCACTGATCCATTTGATCTTCACAGTTCTACCACCACCTACTTTACAGATGGGGAAACTGAGGCCCACAGAGATCCAGTCATTGGCTCCGGGTCAGCCAGTGGGGGCTGGGTTGGGGCCTGAGCTGGAAACTCCTCAAGAGCTTTTTCCTGCCCCCTGTTGGAGCCTGGGGTGTCAGCCTCAGCATCACGACCATCAGGAAGCAACTCTGTAATGTGAGTCCCACCGGCTGACCATGTCCTGTCCCCCAGCCCCGAGGAAGCTGGGCGGTACCTGGAGACCTACAAGGCCTACGAGCAGAAGCCAGCAGACCTCCTGATGGAGAAGCTGGAGCACAACTTCGTGTCCCGGGTAAGCCCATCGCCCTGCACCCACAGCTCCTGGGCGCTTGAGCTTTGGTTGTTATCCCAAGCAGGTCCTCCCTCACCCCTTGCATCCTAATGGTGGTGATGAGAGGGAATTTTTATTTTGCTCTGGTTTTGGTTTCTTTTAGATCAGGTCTCACTGTGTAGTGTGGGCTGGCCTCGAACTCACAGGATCCTCCTGCCTCAGCCTCCTGAGTTCTGGGATTGCAAGGGGGGTTTCTGAGTGCAAACCTGCCCCTGGCCTCCTGGCTGTCATGGCTCTCCAGTGCCCTGAGGCGAAGCTTTCCCTTCTCACCCTGCTCTCCAGAGCCTGAACTTCTCTCAGTACTTGACCCTCAGAGCACTGGCCATTCTGTTCCCTCTACCCAGTTCCAGCTCCACCGCTCAGCCTGGGTGTCCCTCTCTCCAGGAAATCCTCCCAAACCCCAGGCCAGGCTGTGTCCCTGCCTAGCTTGCCCGTTCCAGTCATTACCCTCTGGAACTGATTCTGTGTCCGCTGGCCTGGGAGCCCCAGGACAAGGCTGAACAGTCTGATCCCTGCGGTGTTCCAGAGCACTCCCCATCTTGGGCACTTTTGGTGTTTGCTGAACGAGTAGTTGATTCTGGGTTCCAAGGGGAAACCCTGCCATACAGGTAGCTCCCACACCACCTTCTTTCAAGCCGGGGAGATGGACTCCTAGTTTACGGTCACCCTGGGGAAGGTGACCTGAGGGAGGACAGCAGTGAAGGGACCTGCCCAGTGTCATATAGCTAGGAATTGGCAGGGCTGGGATCTGAATATTGGCAGCCATCACCCAGAAGTGTGAGCCGCATGGTCTCCGTAGCTGCAGGCCAGGGACACTGCTGCCCTATGCACTATTGGTGCTCCTGGGATCCTCATTTGCCCATGAATGGAGGCCGGAAGGGCAGCTCCCTGTCTTGGTATTGCTGGGCACAGACAGCAGCCTAATGCTGGCCCAAGGCCCCCTTTGGTGCCTCTGGTCCTCCCCTGTGTGGAAACTGCCCCTGGTTCATCTCTGTGATTAACACCCTCAGCCATTTGGGGATGACTCTGACCTGACCTTTAATCAGTCCCTAAACAAAAGCACTGATTGTCAGGCAGCAGGTGGGGCCCCAGACTTGAACCTGCCCTGCCCTCCCACGCTCTGGGCTGCTGGCCTTCTCCCAGCCTACCGTCTCTTCCCCTTCCAGGTCACTGAATGTCTGACCACCGTGAAGTCAGTCAACAAAACAGACAGTCAGACCCTCCTGTCCACTTTTGGGGTAAGGACCAGTGGATCCACCTTCACAGACATCTCTCCCCAGCTCAGCAGCCCCCCCCACCTGCTCCTCCAGGCTAAGCCCCCTCCCAGGAGGATAGGGGGGCACCGGCTGGGACAAGGGGGCCTCAGCCCACCTCACTCCTGCCCCCTCACTCCTGCCCTCCTCAGTCTCTCGAACAGCTCATGGGAGCATCACGGCAAGACCTGGCCCTGTGCCCTGGCCTGGGCCCCCAGAAGGTAAGCCCTCTGCAGAAGGGCACGGGGGCTGGGGGCTCTGCCCAATCAGGGCTGGGGACGGGGGGCTCCGCCCAATCAGTTGCACCGCAGATCCCTTCCACCACTTAGAGATGGGGAGACTGAGGCCGGAGGGGTGGGGGGAGTCGGCTGGAATCCAGGTCAGCTGCTTCTCTCCTCACCCCTGGAGCCCTTCCCCAAGCTGGGAAAAAGAAAGCCAGAACCCCACTCTAGATGTAGCCAATGGGAGGCCTGTTTAATGACTGGTTCTTCATCTCTCCCCACCCAAGGCACGCAGGCTGTTTGACGTCCTGCACGAGCCCTTTCTCAAGGTGCCCCGATGATCCCCCATGCTGGTGTAACAATAAAGCGTTGTCTGGGGCCAGGCTCTGGCCGAGTGCTGGTGCAGTGGCTGGCTGGGGGTGGAGGAGACCGGGTGTGGGAGGGGGTGTCAGCTTCAGTGTCACCTTCTGATGCCCCAGGTGGCCACCTTCAGCCTTTTGTAGCTCCTCAGTATCTCTGGGGAGGTGACACAGGATCCTGCTGTGGCTGCTGCTTATGCTTCTTTCTTTGTCCGGGAGCCACCTCCCCAGTCTCCAGACTCAGCGGCAGTTCTGGCATCTCCTCCGGGGGCGCGGACTCTGGCACCGTGCTGTCCTCACCCCGCTTCCTTTTCTTTCTGGTGGTTCCCAGGGCTGCCCTGGCATGGGGCTCTCCCTCTCCTGGCTGCTCAGGCTCCCCCGCCTCCCTTGGCAGGCCGCTCAGCTCAGCCCTGGGCCCCCCCACTTTCTGCTCCCTGTCCTTGGTGGATGCCAGCGCTGCCTGAGGTTCCAGCTCACCCGGCAGCTCAGCCTGCCCCACCTGGGGCCCTGGCCCCAGTATCACATTTTGCCGCTTTTCTTTTTTCTTCCTCTCTTTGGCGGACTCCAGGGCCGCCTCGTACTGAGGCCCCACTTTCTGCAGCAGTTCTGGCTCCATGCTCTGCCCACGGGGCGCCAGAGGTCTCACCTCTGGCTGCACAGCCTCAGTCCCTGGCTCCATGGTCACCTCTGGCCTCTTTTCTTTCTTCTTCTTCTTCTTCTTCTTCTTCCTCCCGGGGCTGGCTTCCTCCTGCAGCTCCTCCGTCACCTGTGGCTGAGACTGCACTGTCACCCCGTCCAGCTCCATCCCTTCCGCCTCCTGCCTCTTTCTCTTCTGGGTGGGGGAGAGGACCGCCTCTTCGGGAGACTCGGTTTTGGCTACAGAGTCCAGCTCCGCTCTCTCTTCTGTTTGCTCCGTGGCTCCTGCCTCTTTGGGCTGCCTCTTCCGCTTCTTCGAGGTGCGGGGGACCAGTACTCCCAGAGGTGCCACCACCTCAGACACCTGAGCCTTGGGCTTTGCCACCGCGGGCTCCGCCACCCCCGGTTCTTCCAGCTGGTACTTTCTTTTCTTCTTTTTCCCCACATCCATCTCCGTCTCTACCTCCGGGACTCCGTGCCCGTTCTCTGCCACTTGAGCGGTGCAGCCTTCTGGCACCTGCCTCTTTTTCCTCTTCGAGGAGAGTGACTTCAGTGCCAAGGGCGACCCGGGCCCTGTGACTGGTGGGCTGCCTCCGAAGGCACAGAAGCGGGGCCTCAGGCCAGGGGGGATCTGTGGTGGGGGGCTTGTTGGAATGGGCTGCAGAGGGAGCCCTGGCAGCGGCCCCTGGGGCCCGTCTATGATCCTGAGGCTGCCCTGGGGGGCGGGGGCGCAGCTGAGTCGCCCTCCCGCCCGCGCTGAGGGGGCCAGCAGTGCGGCTTCCCCGGCCTGGGGGGCACTAGTGCCGAGGACCTGAAAGCGGGTCCGCTTGCCAGCCAACTTGCCCTTAACGATGTGGGAGCCGGAGAGGGGCACCAGCCGGCCATTGAGGCTGAAGGAGAAAAGGGGAGGCAGAGACTTGGTCAGTACCTCTCTTGGTAAGACAAAGTTAGAAACCCTAGAAGCAGCGTTTCTGGGCGCTTGGAAAAGCCCCCTCTACACTCCCGGCAAGCTCAGCCTCCGGAGCAGGGAGGAGCTGGGACCACTCACCAGTCCGGTGCAAAGTCTGCAGGGGCCTGGATCAGCCACAGCTCTGTTTCCGGGCCTGTCAGCGCCTCCAGGGAGAGACGAGAGGGCTCTGAGGGGGAGCGAATTGCAGTAAAGTTGGGGGGACAAGAGAACCGAGCAGCACCTGCGGGAGGAGAGAAAGCGGGGTCTGTCCACACCCTCAACCTTGAGGAGCGCCCCCCACCCATCAGTCCGACCTCAGGAGCAGCGCTGCAGTCTCCTCCTCGGGTCGCTCCTCTGCCTCCCCCCGAGCGTCTCCTATCTTCAGCGCTGGGGTGCTCTTCCCTACCCGGCTAATCCCCACAAGACACCAGCTCGGAAGGGAGATCTCTACGCAACCCAGTGTGGCCATGCCGCTTTTTTCATCAGGAAGTGCCCAGGCACCCTTTTCTCTGCTCAGTCCCCGCTCCGCACCCCTTCCACACGCCCGCTCACCACCGAACTGGGTGCCCTCCATTCCGCAGCAGGAACGACGTGCAGTTCCAACAGCGGGAGCGGTACTAGCTCGCTGCCGACCACGTGGCTCTGAGTGGGCGGGGCAACTCCTGGAAGTGCCCAAATGTCTGGGACTGCGGGGTTGTCGCTCGGCGCCTGTTCGCTTTACTGGAAAAAGCTGGAAAGATTCCCACCCATGCAGAATAGATAACGAAGGATAGGCTCTCTTTCTGGCAGCTACTCCAGAAAGAAGAGAATTCATTGTGTCTGTGGAGGCAGGGCCGCCTAGGTCCCTGTAAGCGTCCTCCACAGTGTCTCAAATGATTTGTTCCAACACCGCCTTAATGGGGCAGTCACACCGGGAGGACCTAACTCTTAAAGAGACAGAAAGAGCGATAGGGCTGAAATTCTTGAAGAGGTAAGTAAGAATCCTGGTGGGTGGGGCTCCGTCTTCAGCGTTGGAATCCCTTCCGGAGGGGCCAAGATGTCTTGGAAGTTTAGCACTTGAGTGAGAAAGGTCGGAAAATGGAGGAAAAAGGGTAATCACTCCCGAGGGCTTTAAGTATCAGTCAGGGGCGGGGCCTCTGGGTTCTAGGGGAGCGGGAAACACAGGGGGGGGGGCCATAAGTCTAGGGAGGAGCCTCGGACCCCAGAGCCGAGCAGCAGTGCGCGCTGAGAGGAGTAGTTTGTGTATTGGAGGAGACGTGTAGACACCTTTGAGTGTCTACTCTTGTGCTTTGGAAATGTTCCCATGGCTTTGAGGAACTGACATGCGGCAGGAGTCCTGATCGCCGGCCCTTGCCTGTCCCGAGGGCGTGTAAACACCGGCACGTGGACACGGATTTGGGGGATGCGTCCACGCTCCTTGCTACCAGGACTGTCCGCGTGGGGCGACGGGTGGAGCCGAGGGACCGCAGCTAGACAGGGTGACCCGACTGCATTCCTGGCCGGTGTGTCAGCGCCGCTTCCCGCCCCCTCTACGGAGGTTTCAGATCCTACTCCAGAATTGGGATGCCCCCCTTTCTCCTGCGGCTTTCCAGAGCTGGTAGGGGGAGTCAGGGGAAGGGGAAGTGTTCTCTCCGCCCGGGATCTCCAGACAGGTCCCCCGAGCGTGGGCGAGGGACTCTGGGGCGCTGCCCCTGTGGGATCGGAGACTACAGTTCCCAGAAGACCCGAAGGGCGGGGCCCCAGGCATCGGTCGCGCGTGCTGCTGGGGTTTGTAGTCCAGCCATTTTGGGCTCTTGCTGGGGAATCCTGCACACATTCAATTCCCCGCCCCGTTTTTTATTTTACCGACGGGGAGATTCTGAGATTGAGGCCCGGAAGTGCCCAAGTGTCTGGGACTGCGGGGTTGGCGCATCCCCCAATCTCAGGACTCTGAGATTGAAGCTCAGAGCCCGAAAGGATATTGATGTAGTGCGGCGCTCCTCTCGCTCTGGGAAGAGGCATCTGAGTCCCATCTCCCCAGCCTCCCGTCTTCCACCCCTTTGGTGATGTACAAATCTTTACTCCCAAAAGGGGAAACTGAGCCAAGAGAGTTGGAGAAGGGCTAAAGAGTGCATCTTCCACAACCACAATGAAGTGGGAATCTCAGGTTTTCTGCATGACGCAGTCCTGGTCGCCCACGGCTTCGAGGCCTCGCTCTTCCTGTCTGTGAAATGGGACTCCGGGTGAATCCCAGTGGGAAGGTCTCGGTCTGCGTCCTGCCCTCTGGGACTACAAGTCCCAAGGTGCTCGAGGTGACCTCGCTCCCCCTCCCCCGCGGGGCCCGCCTCCCTCCAGCCCGAGTCACGTCGTCTAACCTGTTCCCGGCTCCCGCCCCGCCCCGTCCTCGGCTCCCCGAAGCTGGAACCGGAGCCGGAGGAAGCCCCCCGTGCCAGGATCTGCCTCGGACCCGTGAGTTTCGCCCCACCTGGGGTCCCGGGGCCCTGGAGGACTGGGAAAGGACTCAGACGCCGGTCCCGGGGCAGAATGCGGGGTGCACATACGTCTGGGTCCCCTGGAAAGAGAAAACTCGGTTGCCTGACTTACTGGACAGGAGAAAAGTGGCCCAGATGCCTGAGTTCTTAGAATAGAGGACACAGACCCTTTGGTCTTGGGGAGACATTGGAGCTAGGTTTCCTGAGTTCCTCGAACGGGGGGCCCTGGGAAGTCTGAGCCCTTGGTAATACTGGGGTGTCGGATTCCTGACTCTTAGGCAGAAACAGGAGGCTGGGATGGTGGGGCTGTGGAATGGGTGATCACCCTTGCCGCCCTCCAGCTGCCTTCTCGGCTGCGTCTCTGAGCACAACCCGGGGTGGGCGGGGATAGTGGAACCTGGGTGGCTGGAAAGGAGCGGAACGAGTACCCTGGGTCCCTCCGGAGGCTATGTCTCGGCGCTTCCCCCACTCTCCGGCTTTGGGGTGGGGGCAGGGGGGTGAGAAAACAGGGGCAGCTCTCCAACCACCTCTGTGCCGCTGAGCGAACCCCAACATGTCATTAACCGGGGCGTCAGACCTGCCTAACCAGAGGAGGGACATCCGCCCCCACGGCGCCCCCTGGCGGAGACGGGAGGCCTCCATTTGCCCCGCGAGGGTGTTGTGAACCATCAGGGGTTTGCAGAGGTCATTCTGGAGTCTAGGGCAGCATTCCAGAACGGAAGGTTGAATTCCAAAACGCAGGGTTTGTATTCCAGAACGGGGCTGGATTCTGGAAGGCTTACATAGCCAGGCATTTATGCATTGCACAGGGGAAGGGGTAAACTGAGGCTTGGAGGTGACACAGGCAGCAGTGTTGGGGGTCAGGTTTGGCTTCTGTCTTGCTCTTCTGGCAGCTCTCCTGGGGGCCAGGGTTCTGTCTCCTCCCTTCTCCCTCATGGGGCTCCTTTCTCTGACCCTGGGTGAGACTGTCACCCCCACACTTGGCTGTCTGACCTGAGTTACTGCGCAGATAAGAAAGGAAGAGAGGCTAATTCTGGAGGTGTCCTTGAGGCAGGGCAGGGGTGGGCAGGCCCCTCCCTCCATCTCTCCCTCTTCTCTCCCCGTGTGTCATGGGGGGGGGCACCTGACCAGAGAGGGCTGTTGGCTAATGTCTAGGTTTGAAGGGCTTTTAGTGACAGCCTGAAATGAAATTAGAAATAATCGCTGTGACTGCCAGCCTGAGGCATGTTGTCATGCCTCGCTTAGCTCTGGCAGGTTAGTCAGGGTGGGCACCATGGCCCAGAGAAGTCTTTGGCAACTGCCCAGAGGTCACACTCAAGCGTTCCACCTTTCATGAGATTAGCGGATCCTGGGGCAGGACTTCTGTTCTACTAGTGGGGAAACTAAGGCTGGCTAGCAGGACACCCCTAGCCTGGGGTTTTGCTTCTGTCTGGACTCTTCCAGGGCTCTCCTGCTCCAGTCACCCAAGTTACTAGGAATGATCACCTGCCAGAACTCAGGAATGGATGAGGAATTTAGGACCCCAAAGTTCAAGGGCTCGGGGGATTGGGACTCCAGGCATCAAAATTCAGAGACAATAGCTCAGTGGAATAAGCACCTGCCTAGCAAGCGCAGGGTCCTGAGTACGATCCCCAGTACCGCAAAAAAAAAAAAAAAAAAATTCAGAGACATTAGGATCTAAGAAACAGTTTTGGCTTGGTATGGTGGTGAAAACCTGTAATCCCAGCACTCAGGAGGCTTGGGGAAAGAAGATCGTCTGAGTTTGAGGTCAGCCTGGACTACATAGTGAGACCCTGTCTAAAACAAAAAGAGTTTCGGAGCTGGATGTAGAGGTACATACCTGTGATCCATGTTTGGGAGGCTGAGGCAGGAGTATCACTTCAAGTTTGAGGCCAGCCTGCACTACAGAGTGAGTTCAAAGCCCCCCTAAACGGCATAGCAAGACCTTGTCTCAAAAAAAAAAAAGTTGAAAGGCCCTTTTGGGAGTTAAATTTTACTTTGCGTCTTGAGGTCACTCTGTGGTGACTATGTAGTTTTTTGATTTGCTTTTTCTTGGGGGAATCTGGTACTGGGAATTGAACTCAGGACCTTTGGACTGAGCAACACCCCCAGCCCATTTTATTTGTATTGTATTGTATTGTATTTATTTATTTATTTACTTATTGAGATTAGGTCTTACTAAATCAATAAGTTACCCTGAATGGGGCCTGAATTTGAGATCCTCCTGCCTCAGCCTCTCAGAGTGGTGGCATTACTGGCGCGCCACACCCTGGCTAACCCTGTGATATCTTAATGAACCATCAAGGAAGGCAGGTGATTAAGGATCAGGATGTGTGAACCTCATTTCATGCACTGCACTGTTGTAAACACCGTATATAAATTAGGTCAGCCAATCCTCACACCCCTTTAAGGTGAAGGTATTTATGTGCCCATTAAACGCACAAGGAAACGGAGGAAGAGATGCTAACTAACTCCAAGTAGAGGCAGAGTGAGAGGAAGTTCCCTGCCCATTCCACAGAAGGGAAAATCAAGCCCCAGAGAAAACGGGGGAGGCGAGCTCTGCCACCGACACTGTGTCCTGACCAAGCTGAAGGAATCCAACCTGGTATTCCCAGCTTGTGCTGACGCCCTGACCTGGTTACTGCTAAGGACGCCTCCTGCAGGAAGCCCACGGGATCCTTAATCCCAAAGAACCTGGCTGGGTGGAGAGGGGAGCCCAGCAGAGGACACTGAGGTGGGCGGGAATCCCCGGAAGGAAGGGGGAGCCTGAGTTGGAGGGAAGCCCGGCGCTGAGGAGCTCGGGGCAGAGGGCTGGGGCCTGGGAACAGAGCCGCGGCCCGCGCCCCGCCCAGCCCGCTACCCCGCCTCGGGAGGTGCGCACCTGCCCGGGCCCGCAGCGCATTCCCGGGGCCTGAGCTCAGGCGTTGAGTCAGCCCGCCTGCTTGGCCGAGGTCGGGCGGTGACCCGGCGCCCCCTGGCGGCTCTGGCGCGCCACCTCCCGCACTAGCCTCGGGGACTGCTCCACGCCCAGGGCAGGTATTTCCTTAGCTTGTCAGGGTGGAACCTGAGAATCTTAGACATTGGCAGATCATGCAGTCCTCAGAAGAACCGCTTACTGCTGGAATTGCTGGCGCTGGAGGCGGTGTAGAATTGATTTGTGTTTTCGGTCCTGGGCACTGAACCCAGGGCTTTTGCACTGAGCTACATCCCCAGCCCTTTGATTGATTGATTGATTGATTGATTGTCTTTCTGAGACAGGGTCTCGCTGTGTAGTTCAGACTGGCCTTGAGTTCACTTTGTAGCCCAGGCTGGTCTCAAACTTGCAATGATCCTCCTGCCTCAGCCCTTGAGTGCTGGGATTACAGGTGTGCACCACAATGCCCGGCTTATTTTTTTTTATTTTGAGACAGGGTCTTGCTAAATTGCCCGGGCTGGACTCAGATTTTGGTCCTCCTCCCTCCGTCTTCCAAAGTGTCGGGATTACAGATGCCCATTACCACACCTGTCTGACTTGATCTTTTTTTTTGTATTTTAACTGACACAAAATGTTTCCTGTGTCCCTGAGATTCTAAAAGCTCCGTTTTAAGTCCTCTAGTCTCTGCTTTGTGAGGTCTCAGTTCTCACAACTCTGAATTCTAATAGTCCTCCTTGGTGCACTGTTACTTCTTCCCATTTTACAGATCAGGAAACTGATGCACCCTGATCAGGATCAACCAGTGGTCCTACCAGATTTGAACCGCAAGGCCAGATTGCTTACTGGTGCTTCTGTCTGCTCTAGATTGCCAGGACAGTTCGATCCTGGGATAGAAATCGGAGCAGTGACAATTGTGGGTTATCAGATTAGAAAAGTCCAGAGTGTTCCAATGATAGAATCTTGGGTTTAGCACTTTCCGACTATAGACTCTCAAGCTGAGAAGTTCGAGATCTGTGGAACTTTATTTTGTTTTATTTTATTTTTTGAGACCAGGTATCAGGCAGGCCTTGAATTTAATATGTAGCAGCCTAGGCTGGTCTAAAACTAGTGGTGATCCTCCTGCCTCAGCCTCCTGAGTGTTGGGATTACAGCAAGCGCTGGGACCTGCAGAACTTTAATTACAATCTCAGGGTCCTGACAGCTTCAGAATGGAGCCCTCTTAGAGTTTGAAGGGGTCTCTCAGAGTAGCTAGTTTGCCTCCATTAATTTTGGGGAAACTGAGGCCCTAGGAGCAGAGACAACTTATTGGCCAAGTTCACACACTCCCAGTACACCTAGGTGAGCCACCAGCCCCAACTGGTTCTGTTCCCCGGCTTCCCAGACTGAGGCTGGTGTCAGCACGCCCTGGCCCGCCCAACTGCCCACGCCTGGACCGCCACAGCCTAGAGGTTGGGGCAGCAGGCGGTGACAGGCTGGCGGGTGTGGTGGCTGCCATGGGGATGGAGATGGTGCTGGCTTGAGTGGTTCCTGATGGCCATGCTCCCTCCTGCTGGGCCGGCCACCGTAGCGGCCCATCCCACCCTGTCCCTCCTAGCAACCCCTCTGCGAGCCATGCTTCCCCTGGGTGGGGACTTCAGGGGGAGGGACCTGAGGGCTCATCGATCTCCAGGACCCCTTCAAGGTGGTGGCAACTGTAGGGTAACGAGCTAGATCCCGGTGGGAAAATCGGGTGAGCGACTTCTGGGAGGTGACCTTGCCCTTGCCAGGCAGGTGCTGTGCCACTGAGCTACATCCCTGACCCCCCAGCCTTTTTGTTTGTTTATTTGTTTGTTTTGTTTTTCAGACAGGGTTTTGCTTAATTGCCCGGAGGCTGAGCTCAAACATGTGATCCTCCTGCCTCAGCCTCCCAGAGTCCTGGGATTACAGACATGCAGCACCATGCCCCGCCAAGAGTTGAGTCATTTCAGCAGGGCTGAGATAAAGAGATGGATGAGGAGCCATGTAAAGAAAGTGAAATAGCATTCGAGGCCAGCCTGGATACATTATGTAGCGAGACCCTGTCTCAAAAAGTAAAATAAAATAAAATAAAATAGGCTGGAAAGTACCTCAGCCGTCCAGGGCCCCTGATTTTGATCTCCAGTGCTGAGACAGAGGTAGCCACAGAGCTATAGAGATAGAGATAGAGATAGAGATAGAGAGTTGACAATAGAGATAAAGAGAGGATTACTTAGAACCTTCCAGATGGATTTGGAGCCTGCGGCTTGGGCTTTGCAGGAGCTGCCGTGTCGCGGCTGGGACAGTGGAAGGGCTTGCATGGTCTTGCTCTCTGGGCCAGGGACAGGGTCTGAGCTGCTCCCCCACCGCGCAGGCGCCCCGCTGCGGCTGGCACCATGGACAGCGAGGCTTTCCAGAGCGCTGCGCGGGACTTCCTGGACCTGAATTTCCAGTGTGAGTGCGGGCGGGTGGGGCCTGGCGGGCCGGGCGGGACCGGCCCGAGGCTTGGTGCTGACGCTTGCTCTGTCTGCGCAGCGCTGGCCATGAAACACATGGACCTGAAGCAGATGGAGCTGGACACCGCGGCTGCCAAGGTGGACGAACTGACCAAGCAACTGGAGTCGCTGTGGTCAGACTCGCCGGCGCCTCCTGGCTCACAGGCTGGAGCCCTGACTAAGGTGAGCCTGGGCTGGGCCCACAGCCCCCAAAGACAGTTTCTGTCCTGGCCTGAGGCATGGATTCAAACAAAGCTGCTCTCTTTGGTTGTGGGGTCTTCAGGGACACTTGAAAGAGGGAACCATGGCAGTGGATAGCTAACACCACCTCAAGATGTTTTGAAAGAGGTCTCTTCCTAAGTCGCACAAAGAGCTGGGCATGATGGCCTAGGTCTATAATTAAAGCACTCAGGAGGCCGAGGCAGAAGGATCACTGCCAATTCGAGGCCAGCCTAGGTACATAGTGAGTTCAAGGCCGGCCTAAACTGCATAGCAAGGCCCTGTCTCAACACACAACCATTAAAACTTAAGTCGAACAAAGGAGACAGTGAAGGCCCCAGGGTAGAGCTCCTTCCCCAACATGCCTCAGCTAGGCATACTGCCTACATTTCTACCTAAGTCCAACTTTTTAAAACAAGTTTATTGGTACATTTTAGGTATCACAGTGCTCACATCCATCATAGGGAATGAGCACCTGTACAGGATATGATATGACTTGATTCTTTGTTTCCCCGATTCCCCTGCCCTCCCTTCAACCCCTCTTCCCTTCCCTATTTACAAAAGCTTTTTTTTTTTTTGGTACTTGGAATCGAACTCAGGACTTTGCACTTGCGGAGCAGGCATTTATGCCACTGAGCTATATCCCCAGCCCATACAAAGGCTTTGTTTCCATTTTTTCCTTTTCTTTTTTTCTTTCCTTTTCTCTTCCTTCCTTTTCCTCTCCCCGCTTCCTTGTTCCCCTTCTCATTGGAACATTTTCTTCCTGTTTCACAATATCTATTATATATTTTATTCCTCATTTACCCTTTCAGTTTCTCACACCAGAGAATCAGTGTGGTGTTTATACATGTGTGTCTGATTTATTTCACTTAAGAGTATGGTCTCAAGGTGCCTCTATTTACCTAGAAATGTCTCAGGCTTATCCTTCTTCGTGGCTGAGTAGTACTCCATTGTAGAAAAGAACCACATCTTTATCTATTCATTGGTTGATGGACACTGGAGCTGTTTCCAAGATTTGGCTCTCACAAACTGTGCCACTATAAAATGGGTGTTCTATGGCGCCGTGCTATGATGCTTTTAATTTTTTCAGGAAGATACCAAGAAGGGAAATAGCTGGGTCGAATAGAACCTCTAGCCTCTAGGTCTAGCTTCTTAGAGTGACTCTTTTCTCTCACTGTGGATTGAACCTAGGGTGTTCCCATTGAACTACACATCCCCAGTTTTTGTTTTGTTTTGTTTTTTTTAATTTTATTTTTACTTCGAGACAGGGTCTCCCTAAAGTGCCCAGCCTGGGCTCAACTTTGGATCCTCCTGGTTTAGCCTCCCAGAATGCTGGGATTACAGGTGTGCGCCCCAAGCCCAGCTTCCGGGTTCACTTTCGATGTCCCATTTGCTTTCTCTCATCAACCCCTCCACTAATGTCTCCTTTGATCCGTCAACATCCTGGCCTCCCTACAGCAATCCCGGTACAGCTCCAGCCCGATCCCCGAGTCCTTCGGCAGCCGAGGCTCCCCGAGAAAGGTGGCCACCGACAGTGCAGACTCCCCATTCGGACGTTCCGAGAGTGCCCCAGCTTTGCACTCGTACAGCCCACTGTCACCCAAGGGCCGGCCGTCCTCCCCGCGCACTCCGCTCTACCTTCAGCCCGAGGCCTACAGCAGTCTGGACCGCGCACCCTCTCCCCGGCCCCGCGCCTTCGATGGCGCAAGCAGCCCCCTGGGCCGTGCGCCCTCCCCGCGGCCAGGGTCGGGCTCGCTCCGCCAGCAAGGTTCCCCTGCGGCCTTCGACTACCTGAGCCGCGCGGGCTCCCCACGTGGTAGCCCCCTGGCAGAGGGGCCCCAGGCCTTCTTCCCAGAGCGTGGACCCTCGCCGCGCCCAGCTGCCTCAGCCTACGATGCGCCCGCGGCTTACGGGAGCCCTCTGCTGGGCGCGGGCGGCAGTGCCTTCGCCCCGCCTCTGCGTGCCCAAGGTGAACCTGGGGCCCCAGAATTTGGGGGACCGGAGGCGCCTGGATCCAGCACCCCCTACACCCTCATTCACTGCCTCCTTGGCCCCTCAGATGACCTGACGCTGCGCCGGCGCCCCCTTAAAGCCTGGAATGAGTCTGACCTGGACGTGGCGTACGAAAAGAAATCTTCGCTGACAGCAAGCTATGAACGTGAGTGATGGCGGCCGGGAATGGGCGAGATGAGCTCCCACCCGTCCTAATGATTCCGCCCCACAGGCCTGGACCTCTTCGCACGGCCTGCCTCGCCGGGCTTGCAGCTGCTGCCCTGGAGAGAGAGCAGCCTGGATGGGCTGGGGGCCTCGGGCAAGGTGAGCAGCGAGGGTAGGGCTAGGACTCTGGTCCCCCTCCTGGCCACGCCCTGGGTCCCTGTGTCCTTCCTCCTTCCTCTTGGACTGCCACTTCTGCTGGGCACTCCTGCACTCGTGTGTGTGTATCTCTGTCCCTCTCTTTTTCTTAGTCTTGCTATGTAGTTCAGGCTGGCTTTGAACTTGCAGAGATCCTCCTGCCTCAGCCTCCCGAGTGGTGGGCTTACAGGCGCATGTGCTACCGTACTCGGCCCATCTTCCCCTCTGCTCTTCCCTCTCCCTTCTGAGCCCCTTCTTTTAACTCACCTTTCTTCTCCCAGGACAATCTAACCAGTGCCACCTTGCCACGCAATTACAAGGTCTCACCTCTGGCCAGCGACAGGCGCTCGGACTCGGGCAGCTACCGCCGCTCAATAGGCGGCACCGTGGGGCCGTCGGGCACCCTGCCCCGCAGCTGGCAGCCTGTCAGCCGCATCCCCATGCCGCCCGCCAGCCCGCAGCCCCGCGCGGCCCCGCGTCAACGCCCTATCCCCCTCAGCATGATATTCAAATTGCAAAATGCCTTCTGGGAGCAGGGGGCCAGCAGGGCCGTGCTACCTGGGTCCCCGGTCTTCTCCCGCGCACCACCCCCTAAGCTGCCTCCCCTGGCCCAGCAGCTCCCCCAGCCCCAGCCGCAGCCCCAGCCCCAACCTCAGGCCCAGCCCCAACCTCAGGCCCAGCCCCAGGCCCAAACACCCGCCCCGGCTGCCCAACCCCCGCAACAGACATGGGCTCCTGTGAGCGAAGGTGAGCAGTCCGCAATGGAGGCCCCAGTGGGCTGGGGGAGGGGCAAGTGGGCGGGGCCAACCAGACCGCACCCCTGGGAGAACTGGGCCACGTGAGATCGGAAATTTGCACAGGAGTCAGGAGTTGCAAAATGTCTAAACTTGGACCCTGGGCCCAGGCTGTTCCTTGCTGTGTGACTTCCAACAGGTCATTTAACCTCTCTGGGCCACAAGTTCCTTGAGTGGGAAAGCCGAGTATGAATAGAACCTATTTCATTGCGATATGGTATTAAAACCTTATCAAGTCCTTCCCCTAGGACTCCTGATTACACAGGAAGCTCAGTAGCTGTCATGTTAGTTATCATAGCTGCTTCTGTTTTTAACCCAGGATCGTTGTTGTTGAGCAGGAAGCTTGAGCCTGTCCACACCGCTGACTTGTTGGTGACTCAGGATAAATTCCCTAGCCTGCATGAGGCTTCCCATCCATGAAGAGATTTTAATTACACCTCCTTTGTAGATCTTTGATGGAGATTCTGAGATAGTGAATAAAGAGTGATCATTATTGTTTTGCCACCTGCTTTAGGAGCACTGCAGCATGGAATAAGATAGAAGATTTCTTGACAGGAATTTTTTTGCCTAAGATCTTAGGCAAGAAAATTCTTAGGATCTTAGAAAGTCCAATCTGTTGTGGTTGATAAGACTATAGATTTTGGTCAGGCTTAGTGGCATCTGCCTATAATCATAGCACTTTGGGAGGCTGAGGCAGGAGGACTGCAAGTTGAAACCCAACCCCAGGCAGCTTAGTGAGTTATTGAGACTCTGTCTCAAAATACAGAATAAAAAAAGGGCTGGAGGTGTAGCTCAGTGTAAAAGACTGGGGTTCAATCCCCAATACCTAACGAAGAAAAAAAAAAAACAGAGATTCTGGAGTCAGTTAAATGTGTAGCTTTGGGCCACTGACTTGCCCCCTGTGAGCCTGAGATTGCCTTCCTATAATACAGGACGTGATCACCTCTCAACTTCACACAAGAGTGCAAAAAACTCAGTAAGGTCAGGATATACAGTGCCAGACATATCCTAAATACTAATAAATGCGAGGTGTCATAATTGTAGATTATTCACAGCCCAGAGAAGGCATGAAGCTGCCCTGTGATCACACAGCAAATACAGTGCTAGCTGCAGGTCCTGTAAGTCAGTCCAGTGCTCTAATGAAGCTGACCTTCCTGCTAGGCCTCCTTAAATCCCCTGCAGAGCTGGAGCCAGAGCCGGAACTCGAGGTGCTGCTGACCCCAGTGCTGGAGGCTGGCGACACAGATGAAGGCACCGTCACTCGACCCCTCAGTCCCACGAGGCTGCAGCCAGCGCTGCCACCCGAGGCACAGTCGGTGCCCGAGCTGGAGGAGGTGGCTCGAGTGCTGGCAGAGATCCCTCGGCCACTCAAACGCAGGGGCTCCATGGAGCAGAGCCCTGCTGTGGCCCTGCCCCCCACCCACAAGAAGCAGTACCAGCAGATCATCAACCGCCTCTTCCACCGGCATGGTGGACCAGGGCCTGGGGGGCCTGAGCCGGAGCTGTGCCCCATCACTGAGGGATCTGAGGGCAAGGCAGGACCCCCTGCTCCTGCCCCGCCAGCCCCCATACCACCCCCAGGCCCACTCCAGAGCAGCCCGCCAGAGCAGCCCCAGAGCATGGTGAGTCCTACAGAAGGATGTCGGGCTACATCTGCTGGTGTCTGGGTCCTGCTGCTCTAACGAGCAGCCTCCGATGTACAGTGGCTTAAATGAGACAGGTAAATCTGTTTTGAGAAAGAGTCCAGGAGTAGCAGCTGGGTGGAGTCAGGACCCAGGCTCAATCTCCCTGGGGTTCCTGTCCACTATGCGCTGGCCTGCCTTCCTGGCTCTCTCAGTCTGCATTCCAGCCAGGAAGGGAGAGGGAATAATAGAAAAGGTCCCTTCCCCTTGGGGCAGAATCTGGAATGGCACCCATCACTGTCCCTTCCACTGGACTGGAAGCCAGCTGCAAGGGACGCTGGGAAATGTAGTCTTCAGTGTAGCCAACGCTGTGTTCAGAAAAGAGAGCAAGACCTATGAAGGGGCATCAAGGAGTTTTGGCACATGAATTATTTTGCACCTTTCCTCCAGGGACCTGTTGTTTGTGCCCTGTCCTGGGCACTCTGTCAAGAACTTTTTTGGGTTTTGTTTTGTTTTTTGTTTTGGTATTAGGAATTGAACCTAGAGCCTTTGCACTGAGCTACACCCAAACCTTTTTTTTTTTATTAATACTGAGACAGGATCTCTCAAAGTTGCCGCATCCCTGAGGAGGCTGAGGCTGAGCTTGCCCTCCTCCTGCCTGAGCCTCCCAGGGTTCTGGGATCACAGCTGTGCATCACCATGCTTGGCTCTGTGCCACTTGTCAGCTGTGCAAACTTGGCCGGATGACTTTTTACTCCTCTGGGGCTTAGTTTCCTCATCTATAAGATGAGTATGAGAAGGCAGCAGCCTCTGCCAGGGGTTGCTGTGCAGACTGTGTTAGTGGGCACTGAGCATGGTGCCTGGCACATGGCTGCTGACGACCCACTGGCAGTGGGAAGATTCTGCTGCTGAGCTTGGCTGGGGACAGGGTAGTCAAAGGGAAGAGTTCTGAGCACTGTGAGTAGAATGCAAGGTACAAGTCTCAGAGAAGAGGAGGTGAGGTGAGTACCCCAGGCCCTACCTGAGGGAAAGGATGCAACTTGAAATAGGAGTTGTCACGTTGTAGAATCACAAAGGTCTGGCCACAGAAAGACTTGACCAATCACAGAATTCGAGGATTAAGCTCTAGCCAGGTCAGGTGTACGCCTTTATATACCTGTAATCCTAGCTACTAGGAGGCTGTGGCAGGAAGATTGCAAGTTCCAGACCAGCCTGGGCAACTTGGTGAGGCCCTGTCTCAAATAAAATCTGTAAAAGGGCTGGGGGTAGCCAAGTGTGGTGGTGCAGGTTTGTAATCCCAGCACTCAGGAGGCTGAGGCAGGAGGATCATCACAAGTTCGAGATCAACCTGGGCTACAAAGTGACCCCAAGGCCAGCTTGAACTACATCATGAGACCCTGTCTCAAAAAGACAAAAAAGGCTGGTCCGGTGGTAGTGGGTTATCAGAACTTATTAACATTAGTGTCAAAAAGACAAAAAAAAAAATGGAGGCACTGGGGATAATACAGTTAAGTAATGGGATATTTCCGTAGCATCCAGGAGGCCCTGAGTTGGATCCCTAGTGGTACAAAACAATAATAACAAAAAAACCCTGAATGATCTGGATCATTGGTTTCCACCATCATTGTCTTGAAGGCCTTAAATCACTTTGCCACCATCTGGATGGCCTCCCAGCTCTCTCTCAGGACTTAAAATTTGGGTCCTTGGCTGCCACAGGAACCCCGAGCCTTGGAGAGTCAGGAGCACTGCCTCAGTGGCCTAGGCCTCCCGGGAACCCCAACCCTGCTGGGTCTTGATGGTGATCAGGAGCAGCTGCTGCGCGGCCCTAGGCTTGTGTCCCCCTCTGGGTCACAAGTCTAAGGATCCCCCTCAAGTCGTCCCTTCCCTGTCCCGCAGGAGATGCGCTCCGTGCTGCGGAAGGCAGGCTCCCCACGCAAAGCCCGCCGCGCGCGCCTCAACCCGCTGGTGCTGCTGCTGGACGCGGCACTGACCGGGGAGCTGGAGGTGGTGCAGCAGGCGGTGAAGGAGGTGAGGCCAGCGAGCCGGGTGGGGGCAGGGGCGCCGGGCGCAGGGGCACAGGGCTGAGCCTCCCCTCACGTCTGCCAGATGAACGACCCAAGCCAGCCCAACGAGGAGGGCATCACAGCCCTGCACAATGCCATCTGCGGTGCCAACTACGCCATCGTTGACTTCCTTATCGCCGCCGGTGCCAACGTCAACTCTCCCGACAGCCACGGCTGGTGAGCTCGGGTGGGGGCTGCGAGGATGTTGCAGGGGGCGGGGATCAGGGATGGCCTGCGCGCTGGGCATCCCGCTCATGCGTCCCTCCTGCGCCCAGGACACCGTTGCACTGCGCAGCGTCATGCAACGACACAGCCATCTGCATGGCCCTGGTGCAGCATGGCGCGGCCATTTTCGCCACGACTATCAGCGACGGCGCCACTGCCATCGAGAAGTGCGACCCCTACCGGGAGGGCTACGCAGACTGCGCCACCTACCTAGCAGGTGCTGGGCGGGGCCAGCAGGAGGGACGCAGGGGCTGTACTGACCTAGGGGAGGTTCATGGAGAAGAGGGCGGTAGAGTGGACAGTATGTGGGGAAAATGGGGGCTTGGAGGGCCCAACTGTGCCACAGGAGTGTCCCCGCTGTGGCCAGACATGAGGCTGTGGCCTGTCCAGGTGCCTGGCTACAGCACCAGCTCCCGTAAGAGGGGCCAGGTAGAGGGACCGCGAGGACGGCACGGCGCTCAGCCACATGCCTGGAGATGCAAGCTGTAGCCTCCGCTGACGTTGAGGACCGTGGAGTATAGGGATTCAGCAACGTCTCAGTGGGCATGGAAGCAGGATTTAAGGGTGCGCTCCTGTAATCCCCGCGCTCGGGGACCCTGAGGAGCAAAGCTCGCAAGTTGAAGCCCAGCCTGGACAACTTAGTGACTTAATAAGGCAATGACTTAATATTTTTAAAAAACACTCTGGGGCCAGGCATGGTGGTGCACACCTGTAATCCCAGCACTCGGGAAGGAGGCTGAGGCAGGAAGATCATTGCAAGTTCGAGACCAGTCAGGGCTACAGAATAAACTCAAGGCCAGCCTGAACTGCATAAAGACACCCTGTCTCAAAAAGACAAAAATAAAAAATGAAAAAATAAAAAGAATTCTGGGGCTGTAGCTAAGTGTGAAGGCCCTGGCTTCAGTCCCCACTACCACAAAAATAAGACACAAACCAGGTGTGGTGGTGCATGCCTCTAATTCCAGCACTGGGGAAGCTGAGGCAGGAGGATTATTGCGAGTTCAAGGCCAGCCTGGGCTACAAAGTGAGCTTAAGGCTGGCCTGAGCAGCATAGTGAGACTCTGTCTCAAAAAGATAAAAAAAAAAAAAAAGACACATAGAAAGTGGGGGAGGGAAGTGGAGAAGGGGCCACTGGTCTCACCTGTGAGCAAGTGGCCTAGCTTGGTGCACCTCAATGTCCATGACTGTTAGAGATGTCACTCACAGCCCATACAGCCCTGGCTCTCGTCCCCAGAGACAGGTGCCCGTACAGATGGCACAAATGCAGGACTGGCACCGTCCCCAGCGAGTCCGGTGTCCCTACACCCCCAGGTGGGGCTCTCACCCCGACCGTGTGTTTCAGACGTGGAGCACAGCATGGGGCTGATGCACAGCGGGGCAGTGTACGCACTCTGGGACTACAGCGCCGAGTTCGGGGATGAGCTGTCCTTCCGCGAGGGCGACTCTGTCACCGTGCTGCGGAGGGACGGGCAGGAGGAAACCGACTGGTGGTGGGCAGCGCTGCATGGACAGGAGGGCTACGTGCCGCGGAATTACTTTGGGGTGAGCCTGGCAGGTTTGGGACAGTACTGCAGGAAAAGAGGGAGGTGAGGGATGCCCATTACAGTGGGTAAAGGGGGCCGGAAGAGTCCACTGTTGGTCTCAGGGAGGAGATGAAAAGCCCATTACAGTAAGAGGCGAAGGAAGAGCCCTTTGCGGGGCTGGTGCTGCCGCGTTTGTTATTTGCTTTGTGCTCAGTCAAACATTTTTATTGGGCTGAGGATGGGGCTCAGTGGCAGAGCACTTGCCTGGCCAGCGTGGCCCTGGCTTCTCTCCCCAGCAGTGGAAAAAAAAATTATCACCCCTGATATTAATAGGGAGATTAGAGAATATATTTTAGCCAAGTGGAGCATTGAAAAACTTCATCTTACTGATGGGAGCAGTTAAAGAATTGTCTATGGAAGGCAGCTGGGGAGAATGTTTTGTTACACAGCAGGGGTTGGGAAAGGAGGAAAATTCCATTAACATAATCACAGCACAAAGCTGGGTGTGGTGACACCTACCGGTAACCTCAGCACTCAGGGAGCTGAGGCAGGATGATCTCAAGTTTAAAGCCAGCCTGAACTAACGCCCCTCAAAATCATAGTAGAACCCAGGCTAATTCAGCTAAGTTGGGGGATGTTTCCATTGTATGTCTAAGAGAATATTGCTTTAATTTGGGGGAGGGTGGAGGCGGGACCCAGCCAGGCAGCTGTGGTGGCTGGGAGGCTCACAGCATTCTGCTTTATGAGTAGAGCTGCTGATTGGAAGACTCCTTGTGGTGCTTGGGGGTGACCAGGGACTTGGGACTGGTGTGGATGGGAGGATGGAGCAGGCTGCATCCCGGAGGGCCGCTGGGGGAAGAATGAGGTTAGCAGTATCTGATGTCTGTCTGAAGATCGCCTTCCCACAGCTCTTCCCCAGGGTGAAGTCCCAGCGGAATAAAGTCTAGCAGGACAGAAGACGTCTCCCAGGGAGACAAAAGCACCGCCTACCTGCTCCCCAGACCTCAGACCTGCCTCTTCATTTATGCTGCGCCTCTTACCCTGCAGCCCTGGGGCCCTCATCACCACTTCCTGCTCCCCTGGAATCCCAGGAAGGAGAATCCCAGTCTTAAGTTTAGCAACCTGCCTTAGCCATGGGAAGTCCAGGGAGTGGGGCTGGAATCTTTTTTTTTGTTTGTGGTACGGGGTACTGAACGCAGGACCTTGATACTGAGCTACATTCCCAGCCAGACCTTTGTTTCTTTTTTTACATTTTGAGACAGATTCTCGCTAAGTCATTACATTGCCCAGGCTGGGCTTGAACTTGCAATCCTCCTGCTTCAGCTTCCCAGAGTGCTGGGATTATAGGCAGTTGCCACCATGCCCAGCTGGACTGGAAATCTTTAGGGACAGAACACTCCCTACATTTGCCAAATCAGATCCATCCAAAGTGCCTTCCACTCCAATTGCCACAGCCCTGAGCCTTGGCCGGCCACCGTGCCATCCCAGGTGAGCCTGGGGCAGGTGACCCCCGTCTCTTTGTTGCCGAGAGTCACCTCTGACCCCATATCTCCCAGCAGCCTTGGGTGACACACAGAGACCTCTACTGCTATCCCTGTCCCTTCTCTCCCCGATTAAGTGCCTTCACACAGTGCTGTTTTTATGTGTATAACAAAATGGGAAAGTTTTCCTTATAAATAAAGGTAGTTTGATCTTGACTCAATAAATGCTTATAGTGGTGTGGTGTGTGTGTGTGTGTGTGTGTGTGTGTGTGTGTGTGTGTACTGGTCCCGGGGATGAATCCAGGACACCTCATGCCACTAAACCAAGTGTTCTGCTATTGAGCTACACCCCCAGTGCCTGGCAGCCCAACTAACTGCTTTCCTAAAGCAACTGCTCTCTAGGAGATTCCCCTCAGCACAGTCTAATCCTTCTTTTTCATGCTTTGAATTCTTTTGTGTCTCTTACTTTGCAGTATGTATTAGTTAGCTTTCATCACTATAATAAAATACTATTATTTACACCCATACAAACATGCAGCCAGAGAATAACTTGGGATCATAGTACTGGTCTAGTGTAGTCCTTTTGAACACATCTACCACTGGCCAGCCTCCAAATTCCCAGACACAGAAGTCTGGGAAGAGATTAGCTTGCCAAGTTTATTGTAAGATACCTAAAGTCACAGTGTTCTTTAAAAAATTTATTTAGCTCACACTTTGAGAAACTGAACATTCAAGGAGCACAGCACAGACGTGGTCCGGGGCCCCCATGCACATGGTTGGAGTGCCTATGAAAAGAAAGGGTCCTATCTTTTGAACTCACAGCAATCCTCCTGCCTCAGCCTCCTGAGGGCTGGGATTAAAGGTGTGCACCACCATTCCCTGCAGAAAATCTCCTTTCTTGCCGGTGGCACATGCCTGTAATCCCAGCCCTTGGGAGGCTGAGGCAAGAGGATCATTGTGAGTTCAGGAGGCTGAGGCAGGTGGATTGTTGCGAGTTTGAGGCCATCCTGGGCTACAAAGTGAGTTCAAGTCCAGCCTGAACTGCATAGTGAGACCCTGTCTCAAAAAGACAAAAAAAAAAAAGAGGTCTCAAAGTTAATAAAGTTAATAGGCTGTGAAGCTGGGAATGGGAGTTGTGTATTCTGGTTCAGAGCCTACATCTTAGTCACCAAGCACATACTGCCTGATTAGCTCACCTGGGAGGCTGAGGCAGGAGGATCACAGTAAGTTTGAGGCCAGCCTGGGCTACATAAACAAGTTCAAGGCCAGCCTGCACTAAACTATGATACCTTGTCTCAAAAAAAAAGAAAAAAATTTGGCCAAGAGTCTGGTAAGTAGTGGGTGCTCACTAAATGGTTTTTTAAATTTTTATTTAAGTTTACTGGTACAATTTAGGTATAAATAATGATCGCATTAATTATAGGGAATTTGTACCTGTACTGATATATCTTGATTCCTCTTTTTTTTTTTTAACGTTGTTTGTTTTTGAGACAGGGTCTCCATATGTAGTTCAGACTAGCTTTGAACTCATATGTAGCCCAGGCTGGCCTTGAACTCTGGACAATGCTCCTGCCTCAGTCCCCCGAATGTGGGAATTACAGGTGTGTGCCACAACACCCAGCAGGCGCTCACTAAATGGGAGGAGATATTTACAAATTACTTCTTCTAAATCTAGGAGACAGCACTTTTTTTTTTTTTTTTTTCCTTTTTGAGACTGGATCTCGCTATGTAGTTCAGCCTGGCCTTGAGCTCACTTTGTAGCCCAGGCTGGTCTTGAACTCGCAACAATCCTCCTGCCTCAGCCCCTCAAGTGCTGGGATTACAGGCGTGTGCCACCATGCCCAGCAGCACTTTTTAATAAATGCATGCTTTTTAAATATTTTTTAAAACTGACAAAATAACAATGAAGACAAAATCAAAACAACACAAAAACAACAAAAATGATACATGACCTCAAACCGATATGATAGAAATTTACAATGGTTGCTATATTAAATGCACGTTTTAGTGAAGCAAATCCGTCGTTAACTCGAGTGCCCCAAAGGGGCTCCCAATTTCCCTGTCATCCTCCCGTAGAGTCTATTCATTACTCAACCTGGTCAGACAGAGGAAGATTTAAGGCTGATGAATTGGATCGATTATCTCGGCTCTCTTCCTTACATGTTCATTTGTTACTCCTCGGTGATCCTCAGCACTGCCTGCAGTACCGCCTCTCCCTGAAAAAAAAACGCCCTTGCGGCTCTGTGCGCACGCGCAATATTCCGAGTGGCACCGCCCCGACGGAGTGACGTGCAGGATCGGCCAATGGCATCTTGTGGAAGGTGGAGCCGCTCCTCGAGAACGCCCACATCCCTGCACCTCACTGAATATTCATGAAGGGCTAGCTGTGGGAGCTGCACGCAGCGGTCGCCGCCATGAAGTGAGGAGGGGCCCGGGGGGGAGACTGGGAAGGCGTCGGGGCTTTGGAAAATGGGGGAACGGGTGGGCGAGCCTCGGGCCCCGGCGGAGCGAGGGGAGGGTGGAGGGGTCGGGCAAGGATGCTGCCCGGAGCAAAGAGGCGGCAACAGGACGGAAGCGGGGAGACTCCGAGGGGGCTCCCAAGTGACTCCTGAGGAACTTGGGAACATCGGGCTCCACGGCGGAGGGTTTGGAGGCCGTAGAGGGGCTGAGGGGACCGGACTGACTCTCAGCCCCACGCCAGGCTCAACGTGGACGGGCTGCTGGTCTACTTCCCGTACGACTACATCTACCCGGAGCAGTTCTCCTACATGCTGGAGCTCAAGCGCACGCTGGACGCCAAGGTGGGGGTCCGGGCCGCGCTGCCCGCCGGACAGGTGGCACAGTCTCGCGTGGGTCTGAAGCTAAAACTGCGGCACGTCTGGGTTTTAAAAGTCTGAGGCCCTGGAGCTGGGTATGGTGGCGCATACCTGTAATAACAGTTTTGGAGGCTGAGGCAGGAGGATTGCCAAGTTCAAGATCAGTCTGGGCAATTTAGGGACTTAGTGAGACTCTTGGAAAAATAAAAAAAGAAAAAGAAAAAAACAACCCTTTTGCTGTAGCTCTGGGTTCAATCTCCCACACTGAGAAAAAAAATAACAATAAAAAGAGGGTAAAGGGGGCCACCAATCCTGCCTCAGGAATCCAGGACTCCAAAATCTCCTGTTATTCAAAATAATGGCAAATAATCTCAGCAGCAAACGTTTTTCCAAGGTCCAGTCTCCCAGTGCCTAGGAATGTACAGATGTTACAGAATCTTTTACATGGCTTGGTATCCTGGAGCCACAGATTTCTAGCTGTGCACCGTTAGATAAATCATGTAAGCTTTAACGTGTAAAATTTGTATGGTAGAGGCTCTGAGTCCCTAGCGTGGGAGCAGACTCTAGGTTCCATCCCCAGTATCACTTTAAAAAATGGAAGAAAGAAAGCAAAGCTGGGGGACAGTGACAAGCACCTCCTTTATAACGTGAGGGTCATGCGACTTCATACAGGAAAATAGCAGTTCTCAGCTGGAGGTGATTTTGATGGCCAAGGACATTTGCTGGTGGCCAGAGATATGGCTGTCACACCAGTATAGAAGTAAGTAGGTACAAGCTGTGGACGCTACAAACAACCTACTGTGTGCAGTTACCCCCCCCATAACCAAATATTTTCTGTTCCCAAATGTCAGTAGAGCTGAAGTGGAAAGACCCTGATATAAACAGCACTAAACACAGAGTAAGTGCTGTGGAAGTTTATTTTTTAGTACTGGGAATTGGACCCTGGGCCTTCACACTGAGCTACATCCCAGCCCTTTTTTAACATTTGGGACAGAGTCTCACTAAGCTGCTGAATTGCCCAGGGAGGGCTGGGGTGCTGGAATTACAGACTGGTAACACTGCACCCAGCACTATGGAAGCTTCTGCTAAGTTAAAGAGAAAGGATTCACTGTCACATACTGTGTCATACATGGTACCCATGATTTCTCATCCGTCCTCACAGTCATGATATTGAGGCAGGACTTCTAATTAAGGCCATTTTAGAGATGAGGATACTGTGGGCCAGCAAGGTAAGGACACATGCTTAAGACCTTGAACAAGAAGGTGGCAGAAATGGGATTCAAACTCCTTGCCACTCAGATGCAGACTTTTTTTATTATTGTTATTAATCTTTTTGAGACAGGGTCTTGCTGTGCAGTTCAGGCTGGCCTTGAGCTCACTTTGTAGCCCAGTCTGATCTTGAACTTGGGATGATTCTCCTGCCTCAGCCTCCCAAGTGCTGGAGGTGTAGACTTTTAACTGCCCCATGTCCTGCTGTTCCTGGGTGGTAGCTTGTGGGAAAGGGTCCCTAGAGTTTGTGATCCTGAGGTTCTGAGAGCCTATGTCTTGTCCCTCTTGCCCCAACACACAGGGTCATGGAGTCCTGGAGATGCCCTCAGGTACTGGCAAGACAGTGTCTCTGCTGGCCCTGATCATGGCCTACCAGCGGGTGAGTGACCCCTGTGTCCGTGGAGGGAAAAGTGGCAAGGGGCTGGATGGGGACTGAGCCATTGTCATTGGCAGGCATATCCACTAGAGGTGACCAAACTCATCTACTGCTCAAGGACTGTGCCCGAGATTGAGAAGGTGGGCCAGGATCCCGTGTTCCATCCCGTCCCACCTGCTTCCGGTGTTGGTCCCTGGTGGCTGCCCTTACCAGCCTCGGGGTCGGGACCTTGGAGAAGAGGTGGGGCCTGGCTGGCAGGGCTTTGCTTCTGCTGAAGCCAAGTCCCTCCCACCACCACTTGAGCAGGTGATTGAAGAACTTCGCAAGTTGCTCAACTTCTACGAGAAGCAGGAAGGGGAGAAGCTGCCATTTTTGGGGCTGGCTCTGAGCTCTCGCAAGAACCTGTGTATTCATCCCGAGGTGAGCGCCCTTTCCTGCCCCTGAGCCTAGGCTTGGGGTTGAGGAAGTGTCCATCCAACAAGTGTCCGATTCTGAGACTTGTCCGATGGGTGGTGGAAGGGGTGGGTCGTGCATGGATTACTTTCCGCTGTCATTTCTGACTCACCCTTCACGGCCTGGTGAGTGACCTCCTGCAGGGGCCCTTCCTACTCTCCCCATGCCTGGGAGAGGGTGAAAGGCAGCTCCTGAGACCTGGTTTCCTGACTCTGAAATGTACCAGCTGTGCACTTCTTGTCGGGTGATTTCTGCCACTGGGCCTCAGTTTTCCCTTCTGTAAAATAGGGCCAATTAAGTCCCTGCCTCATAAAGTTGATGAGTGATTGAGATGATGCAGCCGAACACCTTAGCATGAATGAAGAGCTAAATATGCTAGAAATTATCATAAAGCCTGGCACAGCGCACGTCTTTAATCCCAGCACTCGGGAGGCTAAGGCAGGAGATTGTAAGCTCAAGAGCAGCCTGAATTACATAATGAGACCCTGATTAAAAAAACAAATTATGATATTTGTGTACATAATAACATATGATACAGAATATTGCAGTTATTAACTTGTATTACGAAACCAATGTGTTTACTGTGTGCCAGGTGCTGTTACCATTTTTTGTTTTTTTTGAGACAGGGTCTCACTATATAGCCCAGGCTGGCATCAAACTCACAGAAATCTTCCTGCTTTAGCCTCCCAAGTGCTAGGATTACAGGTGTGCGCCGCCACGCCCAGCCAAGTGCTGTTCTAAGCGTCTGACATCTCCCAGCATACTTACCGCATCATATTATTTGGAAGAACATGGAGAAAGAATGCAAATGATGATGATGAAAAGCTGTCAGTGGCTGATGAACTGGGGAAGGGAGCAGAGGGTCTGCACCCCCAAGCTGGCGTGGCACCTTGGAGGAGGGTCCAGAGCCTGTCAAGGGCGGTGGTTCTCAGACTGGGGTGGAACCCCCTCTCTCTTACACCTTCCACAGCAGGGCTCCATGTGCTTGGAATGTCAGAAGGAAGTGTTCTCAGTCTCCACCCAAATGTTTCTTCAAGTAATAATTTTAAGATTTATTTGTGGTGCTGGGTGTGGAGCCCAGGCCTCTTGTGTGCCCCACAAGTGCTGTATCCCGAAGCTGCACCCCAGCCCACAGCTTCATGTTTTAAAAATACAGGTTGAACATCCAAAAAAATCCTGAATCTAAAATGCTTCAAGATCTGAAACTTTATTTTGGCTTTTTGAGACTGTCTTGCTGTATAGTCCAGGCTGGCCTTGAACTCACTATGTAGCGAGGTTGGCTTCAAACTGACAGTGATCCTCCTGCCTCAGCTTCCAAATTCTGGGATTACAGGTGTACACCACACACCTGGCTAAGCTCTGGTACTTTGAGGGCTACCTTTTTTTTTTTTTTTTTTTTTTTTTTTTTTTTTTTGCGGTACTGGGGATTGAACTCAGGACCCTGCGCTTGCTAGGCAAGCGCTTATTCCACTGAGCTATATCCCCAGCCTGTTTGAGGGCTACTTGATACCACAAGTAGAACACACTCCTGACCTCAAGTGACAGAGTCAAAATGCAGGCACACTGACGCTGCCATATAAAAGTCAGGCTATGTGTACAAGGTGAGTGTGAAACATAAATGAATTTTGTCTAGACTTCAGTCCTAGCCCCAGGATATCTTAGTGTGTGTATGTAAATACTTCAGAATCTGAAACTATCTGAAATCTGAAACACTTCCAGCCCCAAGCTTTTTGGGGCTAGGACACTGAGCCTGCCAGGTTTGAAGTCTGACTGTTCCGGCTCAGGCCTCTCGGAACCATCCCAGGCATCTTAACTGGTAATGAAACTGGGTGAGGTTCTGTTGTCCAAAAACCCCAGTTGGCTTCACATCCCAGGCGGCTGTGAGGCATGGCGGCCCCAGCTTGGAGGAACAGCCAGGATTGCACTGTGTTTCCACACTGAGCTGTCCCCGTGCTCTCAGGTGACACCCCTGCGCTTTGGGAAGGACGTGGATGGGAAATGCCACAGCCTCACAGCCTCCTACGTGCGCGCACAGTACCAGCAGGATGCCGGCATGCCCCACTGCCGCTTCTACGAGGTGTCTGGGGGGCCGGGCGGGGCTGGGGTCCAGGCATGTGGGGCAGCTGGGCCTCCTGACCCCTGCCACCCTCTCACCTTGCCCAGGAGTTTGACGCCCATGGGCGCCAGGTCCCCCTCCCCGCTGGCATCTATAACCTCGATGACCTGAAGGCTCTGGGGCAGCGTCAGGGTTGGTGCCCGTACTTCCTGGCCCGCTACTCGGTAAGGGGCACTGCCTCTTTGCCCCTTGCCTGGGTGGGCCTGTCTGCACGTCTTCCCTTGTGTTACTTCAGTAGTGGTGGAGGGTGGCAGGACCCATGTGGGCACAGGCAGATGGGCCAAGGCAACCCACCCTCCCGCCCCCAGATCCTGCACGCCAATGTGGTAGTGTACAGCTACCACTACCTCCTGGACCCCAAGATTGCTGACCTGGTGTCCAAGGAGCTGGCCCGCAAGGCCGTCGTGGTCTTTGATGAGGCCCACAACATTGGTGAGGAGGGAGCCAGGCGCGCAGGTGCACAGCCCTGGACCCTACCCCACCACCCACACCCTGAGCCCAGCCTCCCCTTCCCTAGACAACGTCTGCATCGACTCCATGAGCGTCAACCTCACGCGCCGCACCCTCGACCGGTGCCAGGCCAACCTGGACACCCTGCAGAAGACGGTGCTCAGGTATTAGGGGGGCACCTGAGAGTCTGCTGCCTGCTCTCTGCATGGCCCCAAGGGACGCCAGCCTGTCCCAGCCCTGCCTGTGTCCCCACAGGATCAAGGAGACAGATGAACAGCGGCTGAGGGATGAGTACCGGCGACTGGTGGAGGGGCTGCGGGAGGCCAGCACGGCCCGGGAGACGGATGCCCACCTGGCCAACCCCGTGCTGCCTGACGAGGTGCTGCAGGGTGAGCGCTGATCCTGGCCCAGCACTGCCTGCTCCTGCACCCCCCACCTGCCTGCTGACCCCGTCTCCCTGCAGAGGCGGTCCCTGGCTCCATCCGCACGGCTGAGCACTTCCTGGGCTTCCTACGGCGGCTGTTGGAGTTCGTCAAGTGGCGGCTGCGCGTGCAGCATGTGGTGCAGGAGAGCCCGCCCGCCTTCCTCAGCAGCCTGGCCCAGCGCGTGTGCATCCAGCGCAAGCCCCTCAGGTGCAGTGGCCCGTGTGGGGAGAGAATACCCACGCAGACCCTGGCTGTCCTACTGGGCAGGCCCGTGGTGAGGCTGGAGCTGGTCCTGGGTCCCTGTGGTGGGTTGAGCCTGGCAAGCATCACAGCTGGATCAGAGCATTTGCCAGAAGAGAGTTTAACAGAGGCACCATTCCTGTGGGGGACAGGGACAGGGTGTAGGGGACATTGGGAACTGCTTGGAGGAGCCAGTTGGGCAAGAGGCCCTGGGACTTGAAAGACTGTGAACCCCACCCAGGTCGGGAGCAACAGCATCAGTGGCCTTTCTTTGGTGCTGGGAACGGAAGCCACAGCCTCGAGTGTGCCAGGCCAGAGCTCCCCCACAGCCCCAGCCCACACCGGGAGGGACGAGCATCTGCCACACAGGCAGAGAGGCTCCTGATGGAAGCCTGACCAGAGCCCTCAGGCCTGGTGGGACCTGAGCTGGAAGACAGCGTATGGACCCAGTGCAGGTCTCCTGCCAGCGCCTTTGCCTGTGCAGTGCCGCGCACCCCACCAGGCCCCAGGGGGGGCCCCATGGTGCAAGCTGAGCATGGGCCAGGGTAGGAGGAGGTGGTTTCTGTACTTGGACTTTGCTCCAAATGGGTGCCAGCTCTGAGCCAGAGCATCTACCGTCCCAGACAGAGCTGGCCTCTGAGCCCTGGATGCTGGGGCCCTAGGTACAACGACCTGACTTTGCCTGTCCCCAAACCCAGTAGGAGACGTGAGGGCAGAGAGGACCTCAGTCACTGATATTCCCCATGCACCTGCAGTGTTTGAGGGACACAGCAGTGACCTGGACAGCCAGGGCTACCTGCATGTGGCTGACCCCAGTGGGGGAGACCATGGGCACCTGAGCCAGCCTGGGGACGGAGGACAGGCTCCTGTGAGGTTGTGTCCCTCTCTGAGCACGGAGCGTGGAGGCTCTGGGTGTGAACCTGTGGCCCCGAAGCCTTGCAGATTAGTGTGACCCCAGGGTTCTAGGGGTGGTTGTGGGTTTTACTTTGGTGAGAAATTGTGCACTTGTGACAAGTGACCGTGCGACGGGGGTGTAGAATCACTGCTGTGTACGCGCTACCATGTATGGGGGCTGTGGTATGCAATTGTACAATGGGACACAGAAGTTACTAGAACAGACACATCTCTGGTCTCATAGAGCCCTGTTATGGAGTGGGGGGGATGTGGCCATGTCTGCTGAGGGCGAGGGTCCCGACCCCACTCCCTCTACACCCTGACTGTGCCTTCCCTTCCCTTCCCTTCCCCAGATTCTGTGCCGAGCGCCTCCGCTCCCTCCTGCACACCTTGGAGATTGCTGACCTTGCTGACTTCTCGCCACTCACCCTCCTTGCTAACTTCGCCACCCTCGTCAGTACCTATGCCAAGGGTAAGCACGCTGCCTCCTGCCCCTGCTGGCCCCTGGCAGCGGAACCTGGGGGCCCAGCCACATCCAGAGCATTGACGGCAGGGACATGGGCATGTGGGGCTCTGTAATACTAGGCTTGGGGTTTGGCCCTATTTTATATTCTTGAGGGAGTGACCCTCGTGCTCAGATTCATATTTCCAGAGGCTCCTTCTGGCTACAGAGGAATGTGGGCGGGGCCTGGTGTGAGACAGAGCAGAGAAGTGCCATGGGCTCGGCTCACACTGCACCTAAGGCCACTGGGGACCCATGACAAGTTCCAAGCAACGGAGGTTCAGGTCAGGTTGGCATGTTAGAAGGATTCTTCTGGCAGAGACGGGAGGTAGCAGTTGGGGTGGAGACAGGGACCTGAGCAGGGCAGAGGACCATGGCATAGAGGAAGGGAGGTTTAGAGAAGTGCAGGAGGAGAGACCGGGGCTGTGGAGTTGGGGGCGAAGCTCGGATTTCTGGCCTGCACAAGGGGAGGCTCTGGTCAGGGCTCTGTCCCCTGCTCAGCGTTCAGCTGACCGAGCTCAGTCTGATCCCTGCGGATTACCGACCTACTCAGGAAACCAGGTCAGGTCTGGCCACCCACAGCTGGGCTTCACCTTGGCAGGAGGATGGAGGCTGTGCCACCCGGGTGTGCTCAGGCGCATGCACACACACGTGCACACGCACGCATGCACACATGTGGGCCAGCACATCGAGCCCCCCTGCTGCCGCCCTGCCTGTCCCTCTCCCTGCAGCCCTCCTCGGCTCATGTTTTACTTGCTTCCCACCATCGTCCCCAGCTGCGTCCGCTGCCTCCTCCCTCCTTAGCGCAGCAGACTCCTCTTCCCTGACCCACAAGTCCCCTCCATCCAGCCCGCCCATGGGAACCCTCAATCTGTGTGGATGGACTTTCTCCTGACCTATCAATGCTGTCTTCAGTCCAGGCCCTGGACAGAGGACTTGACCTTATTACTAGTTGCAACTGAATATTCAGCAGACCCACCAGGCCCAGCACTGCAGAAATATCCCCCAAACCAGAAATCTCACCTATAGCCTCTTGGAATTTAAGTTCTAGACAAGGAAGCTAGTAGCAAAGACTCCAATGAGTAAATAAGGCCTTTGAGCAAACAGGCTGCCCTGGGACGCTCCCCACGTGTGCACAGGGGTGGCAGGGAGCAGGGTGGAGGTGAGGGTGCTCCGCTGGGCCCCAGGGCCAGTTGTGGAACCCCGGAGAGGAAAGGGGGTACCTGCAGGGGACTCCAAGGGGTTTCTGTGGCTGCTGCACAGGGGCAGAGCCAGTTGGGTAGGGAAGCTGTGGGCTTCAGGTGGGTTTGCAAGCATGGGGGTGTGGGGTGTCCTGGGGCTCTCTGGATGCCCTCCATGCTGGCAGAGCTGGGGAGCCAAGAGAGCCCTGGGCTCTGCCCATGCACCTGTGCCCAGAGGTGGGCACTGCAGGACAGGCCGGAGTGCGTTTGGGATGAGTGCTGGATTTGAGGCTGGAACGGCAGGGCTCGGTCCCGTGTAGTCCTGGGACGGGTCCGGGTGTGGCTGTGAGCAGCAAGGCCCTCACCTGCCCTGTAGGGTTCACCATCATCATTGAGCCCTTCGACGACAGGACCCCGACCATTGCCAACCCCGTCCTGCACTTCAGGTGGGACCCTGGCCCAAGGGTTTGGGAGTGGCCCCAGGGCATCTTGGCCACCTGGCGTGATCCTCAGTGCTGTGTCTGCTCCTGCAGCTGCATGGACGCCTCCCTGGCCATCAAACCTGTGTTTGAGCGCTTCCAGTCTGTCATCATCACTTCTGGGGTGAGGCCCCTGCCTGTCCTCTCCAGTCCCCAGCCCTTCCCCGCAGGGTCCTGCTCTCTGCCAGTGCTGCTGAGAGCCCTCCTGTGTCTCCACTATAGACACTGTCCCCACTGGACATCTACCCTAAGATCCTGGACTTCCACCCTGTCACCATGTCAACCTTCACCATGACACTGGCCCGGGTCTGCCTCTGCCCCATGGTGAGTGGAGGATGGGTGAGGGGCTACCTCACGTGGGAGAGCATGGGGTGACTCTGGCCTCAGGCAGCTGTCTGTGGGGTGAGAATGTCACTTGGTTTCTGGGGCCTGGGAAAGGATTTAGAGATAACAGTTGTAAAACACTCACACTGTCCAGGTCTGGCAAAGAGGAGCCCACTGAACAGTGTGAACTGCCCCAGCCAGGTCTTGACAGCCCCCACTGGTCACAGTCCTTTTCTATTTCAAGGGTTTTTGTTTTGTTTTTTTGATCTTTTCGAAACAGGGCTTTGCTATGCAGCTCAGGCTGGCCTTGAGCTCACTTTGTAGCCCAGGCTGGTCTTCAATTCACAGCAATCCTCCTGCCTCAGCCTCCCAAGTGCTGGGGTTACAGGCGTGCGCCACCACGCCTGGCTGTTTTTTCTTTTTTTAAGACAGGATCTTGCTATGTAATTGAGCCCAACCTTCAACTCACTATATAGCCCAGGCTAGCCTTAGCCTCCCTAGTGCTGGATTAGTGATGAGATTGCAGGCTTGTGCCACCCCTGGCCATGTTTCAAAGGGATTTCAAGAGGGCTAGGAGTGTTCCAGCACTTTGGGAGGGTCACACAGAGGGGCAAGTCAGGCCGCTACACACTTAGGGCAGGTTTTGCTACTGACTTTGTGCCAAGTGTTTTTCCTTTTTGCGGGTATTGGGAATTGAACTCAGAACCTTGCGCTTGCCAGGCCAGCACTGAACCACTGGGCTATATCCCCAGTCCCTTTTGTGCTAAGCTTAGAAGAAAAAGTTTCCTGAGTTCCTGCTTTTGGGTTGCCCGTCCGGACCTGTGGACTGGCAATGACTGCCCCTGGCAGGGTGGTGGAGAGGGCCGCTGGTGGAGACACTGTGGAGCCAGCGTTCAAAAACTGTGGCCTGAGACCGGCCTGCTGGAGCTTGCCTGCAAGGGGGGAGGAAGGCCCGACTCGGGTTCAGTTCTCTCTGGTGCTGATTTGCTGTGTGACCTTAGGCAGTTGATTCACCTACTTTGAGTCTGGGTCACTTGTCCATGGGATGCAGGTAAAAGGTGGCTGAGGGTTTGCTAGCGACACCGATGTTTGAGTGGCAGGAGGAGGCCGGCAGCACTCAGCCCGCTGCCTCACTCATTAGGACCTTCTGCTCACTCCAGATCATCGGCCGCGGGAATGACCAGGTGGCCATCAGCTCCAAATTTGAGACCCGGGAAGATATTGGTATGAAGCCTGGGTGCCATCTGTGGGTCCTGATAGGTGTCATATAGGCAAGGTCATGCTGCCACAGACACCCCCATGTCCTCCCCTAGCATTTTCTCCTTGCCCTGGGTGCCTGTGTACTGTGGGGGCCTAAGAACGGTGACAGGAGGATCCATGAAACCGTGGCAGATCGTGGCCTGGCTATCGAGGGTGCTGATCCACAAGTGACACAGCCACTTCTGCACTCAGTCACGTGGCCACTGCTATCTTCAGAGGCCTGGGACAGCCCTCCATGGCTGGGGGGGGGGTGGCAGGTGTGTGGGAGCTGCCCTCCACACAGCCTCAGTGGAGCCCTAAGTTCAAGTCTGGAAGTGGGAGGAAACCCCAGGCAGGAGAGGGTCCGACCTCTGGCCCCCTGCAGCGGTGATTCGCAACTACGGGAACCTCCTGCTGGAGATGTCGGCCGTGGTCCCCGATGGCATCGTGGCCTTCTTCACCAGCTACCAGTACATGGAGAGCACTGTCGCCTCCTGGTACGAGCAGGTACGCAGCCCTCCTCTGCTGCCACTGCCCACGCATCTCTTTTCAGTCGGGGGCATATGTCCCACAACAGCACAGTGTCTAGGACACGTGAACGTTCTGTGGAGTTGGTGGTGCCCACCCTGCCCCTGCCAGTAGCCTGCCTGGCTCTTCCTCAAAGGCACACACACAGCAGAGGCAACCACACCCACACCCTCAGAGGCCCTTTTGGGGTTCCCTGCATGCACCTGGCTCGTGCTGCTTGTGTGAGAGGCTGCTGTTAGGGAAGGCGTTCTGCAGCCAGGGTCAGGCCGGCTGCCTCCATCTCGGGCGCCTCCGCCAGCCTCCAGCTGGGCAAGGACCAGCACAGCCACCCAGTGAACCGGGCCTGTCCAGGCATCAGGGACCTTGCCCCTCCCAGCCCAACACTGGCTCTTTCTGCAGTGAGAAAGAGGACCCTCGGGTCACCTGGGCCCGAGGGCCACTTGTGTCCCACCTAAGACCCTAAGAGTTTCCTCCTGGGAGTCAGTCCTTGCTGTGAGGTGCCTGGAGCTCATTTGGGGAAGGTGTGAGTCCAGGTCAGATTCATCCTTTCCCATTTGCAAACCCACTTGCTCCTGTGCTGTTTATTGAGGGCTCTCCCCACTGAACTGCACAGGAGCTCCCAGGACGCCCCCTGCTGCTGCAGGGCTGGGTGTAAGCTCAGCAGGCTCTCCTAGGCTCTGCCTGGCAGTCAGTTGTAACCCCAGCACCCCTATCCTAGGCCACATGCATGGTGCCCCCTCCCCCACCCCACCCCAGCCCCCCGGCCTAGTGCCCAGACCACTTCCCTTCCTGTGACTCGGGTGGCCAGGCTGACAGGAGGGATGCAGCCGAGCCCCATAAGCCCCGCCCCTTCCCAGGGCATCCTCGAAAACATCCAGAGGAATAAGCTGCTGTTCATCGAGACCCAGGATGGGGCTGAGACGAGTGTGGCCTTGGAGAAGTACCAGGAGGTGGGTCTGGGGCCTGGGGCGGGGGTGCTGAGGCTGCTGGCACAGACAGGAGTGACTTGGCCTGCGCTTCCACTCCCCCAGGCCTGTGAGAATGGCCGCGGGGCCATCCTCCTGTCTGTGGCCCGCGGCAAGGTGTCTGAGGGGATCGACTTTGGTGAGTGGGCCTGGCCTTCCCTCTGGGGCCCTGCAGCACAGCACCTGGGGCCACATTTGCCCCTAACCCTGGCCCTCTGCCACAGTGCACCACTATGGGCGAGCTGTCATCATGTTTGGTGTCCCCTATGTCTACACCCAGAGCCGCATCCTCAAGGTGTGTGTTGGGCCAGACGGGGCCACCCCGGGATGTGTGGGTGGCTCAGGAGGGCAGGGCAACTTCCTGTCAGTCCTCCCCCGACCCGCAGGCACGCCTGGAGTACCTGCGGGACCAGTTCCAGATCCGTGAGAATGACTTCCTCACCTTCGATGCCATGCGCCACGCAGCTCAGTGTGTGGGCAGGGCCATCCGGGGCAAGACAGACTATGGCCTCATGATCTTCGCAGACAAGGTAGGGGTTCGGGGCCCTGTGCCCTGCCATCACCCCTAAGCCATCATCCTGAGACAAAGGAGGCTTGAAGGGCAGAGGCAGCCAGGCCCCCCCAGCTCACAGCCTGACACCCACTCCCTCCCGCTCCAAGCGCTTTGCCCGGGCAGACAAGCGGGGGAAGCTGCCACGCTGGATCCAGGAGCACCTCACCGATGCCAACCTCAACCTCACAGTGGATGAGGGGGTCCAGGTGGCCAAGTACTTCCTGAGGCAGATGGCGCAGCCCTTCCACCGGGTGAGCTGGATGCCGCCCCTGCAAGCCCCAAGTGGGGAAGGCTGGGAGCTGGGGTGAGACAGCTGCAACCTGCACCCTCGGCCTGTCTTCTACTGGGGTCACACTTTGGACCTTAAGGACATTTCCAAACTCCCACCTCCTGGCCCTGAAGTCTTAAGACTGTAGCTCCTGATCGGTGTGTGGAACTGCTGTCTGAGTCCTGCCTGACACCTCTCTCCTTCTGTCCTGTGCAGGAAGACCAGCTGGGCCTGTCCCTGCTCAGCCTGGAGCAGCTGGAGTCGGAGGAGACACTGCGGAGGATAGAGCAGATCGCTCAGCAGCTGTGAGCGCAGGCGCGGCACAAAAGCGTCCAGGTGACTCATGAGTTTTGTGGGGTTCTTTTTTTGAGACAGGATCTATGTAGTCCAAACTGACCTTGAATTCACTATGTGGCCCAGGCTGGCCTCAAACTTGAGGCAATCCTCCTGCCTCAGCCTCCTGAGGATTGGGATTAAGATGTGCCCACCATTCCTAGCCTTATTATTTTTTTTTAGTCTCCCAGGCCTTGCCTGGCTCAGAACTCCCGACTGGGGCTTGGAGGTACCAGCAGAAACCCTCAGGCAGACATCCCTCATTGCCACGTCTACAGAATTTAATCACAGGAACAGAGGGCAGGTGGAAAGCCCACTCTGCTGGCAGGGTGTCAGGGTATGCATGATACGGATGTCACCCATTCCGCCTCTTCTGTGAGGCCCCAGTGACTTGGTCCTGTCCACCTTAGCGGGGGCTCAGGTCTTGGGTACTGGCGCTGAGAGTCCGCGAGGCCTCGCCCAGGGACCAGCTAGGGCGCTGCGGACAAGCACAGAGATGAACAAGGGGCAGGCGGAGATCTGCTGTCACTTCCCGCCCCACCCCCACCTGGCCACATCCCTCTCACCTGAGTCCCTGCAGCCCTCTGCTCATCCATGTTCAGCACATTGAGTGACACGGCCCTCTTCATCCTGCAGCGTGGGGGCCAGAGAATGGACACGTGAACCCTAGGGATGTTGGGCCCACTCGGGGAAGGAGCCCTGCAGAGGGAGACGGGAGCCTGCAAGTTCCTGAGACCCTATCTGCACCAGGGTTCCCTGAGGACCTGGAGCAGCTCTCACCCAGCTGCCCCTGCCACGCCCTCGCCACGGAGCCGGGAGACCAACTTCTCACTCCCCCGCCGGATGGACTCCCGCAGCTTGGAGAACGAGCTGCTCCGAGGAAGGGCCTGCAGAGAGTGTGGGGGACTCTAGTTGGTCCCCCAGGCACGACCAGTCCCACTCCAGGAACCCAAGCGAGCCTTTCCTCACCTGCTGTTTTGTATCACCAGCTGTGCCTGTGCCAGGGGGCCCTGGGGGGACAGATGGGGACATGAGGTGGGGATGCGGCCCAGAAGCCACTGGGAGGCAGCAGAGGGGGTGCAGCTCACCGAGCAGGGTGCGCAGGTCTTCGGGGCGGAGGATCTCCTTGTACAGCTCCTCGGCCTGCTGGTACTTGTTCTGCTTCAGGTAGGCAGAGGCCTGCAGAAGGCAGGGCAGGGGTCTGGTGCAGCTGGGGCATCTCAGGACACCCGCCCAGTGATCCCTCCTCCTCCAGTCCGGCCTCCTGGTGCTCAGGAGGAAGCTGGGCTCCCCGATCCCCATGGCAGATGCTCAGCCTAGAGCAGGCTGGAGCCCAGCTGGCCTCAGCACCTGGGGACCAGTGCAGGTGGCATCCTGTCCCTGCTCTCCCTTGCTAGTGACACACCTCTGTGCCTCCATCTCCTGTGCCCATGGGCAATGAGCACAGCTCCTACCTCATAGGACAAAGTGCTATGTAGGAACGGGGCTGCCTGCTGTGAGCGAATAAAGATCTGGGACCGCACTGGCCCGGCTGCCTCGCTCCTTCCTGTGCCTGGGGCCTCCTGCCCAGGCCCTGGGGCCTCCTGCCCAGGCCCTGGGGCAGCTCCCAGGTGACTCGCCGTCCAGCGACCATCACCCACCACAGTTGGACACCCAGGGGCTGGAACCCATCAGCCGCTTGCAGCCTGCAGCTCTCACCAGGTTGTTTTTGGTCTTGGCCACGTTGGGGTCATTGGGCCCCCCCACGGCCTCGTAGATGCTCAGGGCCCGTGCAAAGTGCCGCTCCACGTCCTCAAACTTGCCCTGGTTCTGGCAGAGCAGGGCCAGGTTGTTGAGCTGCTTGGCCACATCCGGGTGGTCGGTGCCTAGAACCTGGTATTAGAGTCATAGGAATCACTGGGCCACATGACGTCGCTGCCATGATGGGGTTATGAGCTTGTGCATGAGTTTGGGGCTGGTGCCTCAAGGTAGAGAGTGACATGGGCCGGGCTTCAGAGATCAGAGGCCACGCAGCCCAGGAACCCCAGGGATTGAATGGTCATGGGTTGGGAACACAGGGCCAGGCTGAGCTCAAACCAGGTGGAACTCAGATGCTCAAAGGTGGCAGGGTCATTGGGCTGGGGGTTCAGGGCTCATGGCCAGAGGTACCATAGACCGGTCAGCACAGGGTTCCAGGACAAAGGCAAGGGGCAGGACACACGGGATGGCTCCATGGGGCAGGAGGACCACACCTTCTCCCGGATCTCCAGGGCGCGCTGGCACAGGGGCTCTGCCTCCCGGTACCGCCCACGCTTCCCGTAGAGGACAGCCAGGTTGTTGAGGGTGGCAGCCACCTGCGGGCAAAGGCCAGTGTGAGTCAGGTGGGCAGGAACAGGCGCCCTCACTCCCAAACCCCACTTACCGCAGGATGCTCGGGGCCCAGTGTCTGCTCCCGGATCTGCAGCGCGTCATGGAGGAGGTCTGTGGCCTCCTTGTACTTGTTCTGGTCCCTGCGGGGCCACAGGTAGGAGGGGTCGGCCAGGGCAGGGCCACAGGCCCAGCAGGGCATGGGCGGCAGCCTCAGGTGCCCAGTTTTGGGCTCTGTCTCCCAAGACTTGGCCAAACCCCTGTCAGGAGCCCAACTGTGGCCCCCAGGCTCTGCTTTGTGTTTAGTTTTGCTGTTTTGCAGTACAGGGGATTACAATGAACAGTTTTTGTATTTTTGAGACAAGGTCCCCCTATGTAGTTCGGGCTGGTCTTGAGCTCACTTTGTAGCCCAGGCTGGACTCGAACTCACAATGATCCTCTTCCCTCAGCCTCCTGAGTGCCGGGATTACAGGCATGTGCTACCAGGCCCAGCTCCAGCTCTTGTTTATTTGGGACAGGGTCTCTGTAAGTCACCCCAACTGGACTGGAACTTGTGCCCTTCCTGCACCAGCCTTGGATCACATCTTGCCTGGCTCTGAGTCCTCTGCCCGAGGCTCAGCCACGTCACTAGATCTGCAGCTCTCCCCCAATTTTCCTGTCACCATTCCATCTCTACTCCACAGCCTCCCCAGGTGCTTTGCAATGGCAGAGGGTACACCAGGGTCCTACTACTGCCACCCACATGAGTCCCTGTACTTGCCCAGCCAGTAGCAGCCCTCACCGGTATACCAGGGCCAGGATATTGAGCATAGTGGCCACGTCAGGGTGGCAGTGGCCTGAGCTGCGCTCCAGATCTTCCAGGGCCTGGCGGCACAGAGGCACAGCGACCTCGTAGCGGCTCTGGGCTGCATACTGGATCACAAGGTTGTGCAGGGTCCGAAGCCGGGCGGGGATCTCGTAGCCACCCTGCTGTGCCACTGCCGCCCCTGATGCCTCAGGACCTGGGGGAGGTGGCACTGTCACTGCAGGCCTCTGTCCACTACAGTGGCCTCAGTGGGAGTGTGGGTCCTGAGCTGACTTTTCTGTTTTCTGTTCTAGGCATTGAATACAGGCCTTGCACTGAGCTACATGCCCAATATCCCTCCCCGCTTTTTTTGTTTGAGATGGGTCTTGAGAATTTGCTGAGTTGCCCAGGCTGAGTTCAAACCTGCCATTCTCCTGCCTCAGCCTCCCAGAGTGCTGTGATTACAGGCATGGGCTACCATGCCCAGCTTCTGCTGTACCTTCTGAGATGGGAATCACAGGCATATACCTGGCTGGTGGGATGTGTCCTGGCCGGGGGACAGAAATACCTGGCTACCTGCCCACTGGGATGTGAATCTGGAGCCCACCTGGCTCACAGGGTCAAGGTCACGGGGCCCACCTGCCTTGCTGGCCTCCAGCCTCCCCTGCCTGCTCTCATC
The DNA here is from genome assembly GCA_004027595.1 of Dinomys branickii. Lineage (NCBI taxonomy): Eukaryota > Metazoa > Chordata > Mammalia > Rodentia > Dinomyidae > Dinomys > Dinomys branickii. The sequence continues at coordinate 19,478 of PVLD010005683.1, read as the reverse complement.
CCTGTTGCCACTGGCCACCAGCTTGGTTCTCCTGACCTCCCATCCCAGGCCGAGATGGGGACAGCCTTGGCCCGCTGTCCTGCAGGGTCTGCACACCCACCTCTCCTCTCCTCCTCCTCGCCAGGGAACAGGGAGGCCAGGCTGTCTCGGTGAGGGGGTGACTCTGGCCGCTGCAGGAGTATAGGAGCGGGGCTTGAACTGTTGTGAACCTGGGGCTTGCCTCAGAGATGGGGTCCCAGCCAGCCCTGAGGCTTGGGGGAGCTGCTGATCTGGAGCCTCTGGTCTCCTGGAGGCTTGGGAGTTTCTGTGGAGCTCTCAGGGGTCAAGCAACTTGGGCTCCTGCTGTGGCTGAGGGTCTGTGGGCTCAGGGTCAGGGATGGTGGGGTGTAAGGAGGGCGTGGGGCCCACCCTGCCCCAGCACCTGGCTCTCCTCAGGGGGGTCATATTGCCGTAGCTGCCCCAGGAACTGCAGGTGGTTCTTCTCCTCCTCCAGCTGGGCCACGGCTGCCTCGCTGGCCCACAGCCGCTGCCGGGTCTCCTGCAGCTCCTCCCGCAGCCATGCGTTCTCCTGTGCCAGCCTCCGGGTCTGGGCCCTCAGCCGCTGCTTCTCTGCCTCCAGTGCACCCACGTGCGCCGACAGGGCCAGCAGCACCTTGTGGGCAGGGAGCCGCCAATTCCAATCCGGCCAGTGAGTCCTGGCTTAGCCTGGGCTCCCCCGTCAGGCCAGAGCACCCCAGTCTATCTAGGACACCCAGATTTTGCAGACGCTGCCCAGGTGGCTCTAGGGATGCCTAGGCGCTCCCCGGGCCACTTGCATTTCACTGCCTGTTCCACCTGTGAAAACCCACAGTCGCCCAGGACTCTCAGTTGTACGAGGGGCCCATCTGCTTTGGGGTTGCCTGGGACACACAGAAGCACCCTCCAGCTGGGGATGATGGTGCACACCCAGAATCCCAGCACTTGGGGAGGCTGAGGCAGGAGGATTGCTACTTCAAGTCTTGCCTAGGCAACTTGGTGAGACCCTATCTCAAAAGAAAAAATACAAAATGTAGCTCAGGCGTAGAGCACCGTTGGGTGCAATCCTTGGTACCACACACACCAAGCCACCCCACAGTGCTGTGTGAGGACCGCATCTCTGGCCTGAAGCCCCATTCCAGGCCTGGTTGCACAGACCTCCTGCTATCCAGACTTGCTCCCTTCTTCCCAGGGCCCAACCCTCTTCCCAGGCTTGAGCTCCCCACCTGGCCACTCATACCTGGGCCTCGCCCAGCCCGAGCTCGATGGCCTCCAGTGAGTGGCTCACCACCTGCCGCTTCTCTTCCAGCAGCTCCAAGCCGGCCACAGGGCCCTGTCCGGCCAGTGCCTCGCCTAGGTGCCCTGCCAGGCTGCGGTGTTCTGCCCGCAGCGTCTCCAGCCCCTGTACCACCTGCCGCGTCTGCCGCACCAGCTCCTCCGGGTTCAGGCGCTCAGGGCCCAGCCCCGCACCCCCGGGGCTGGCCACCTGCACGGACATGGCTACTTCTGGGGGAGGGAGGCACAGGATGTAAGAGTCATTGCCAGGGCCGGGCGCACTCACCCCCAGCCACGGACCCCCAACTGTCCCCCTCCAGCTCCCCACCTGTCACCCATCCAGGCCGCGCCTCTGCTGCCACACCCTGTGCATCCCAGCCAGGGCCTGGCCCTGCACCTGGCCCCGCCAGCGCTCATCCGGAAACATCCCAGTCTACCTGAGTTTGTCCTGGGAGCCCTTGGCTCTGCCCTGACCACAGCTCCAAACTCCTACTATGCAGGGTTAACCAAGAGGGAAAGCAGCTGCTTCTAGGCACCTCAGCGGCCTCCGCTCACCGTTTCGGCCCTCCCCACCCCCAGGTCCCCAGACGCCCCGGCCCAGAGCTCCGGCGGGAGGGCAGGGCTGGGCGTGCAGGGCGGGGCGAGTGGAGGCGGCCGCCTCCCTCGCTGTGAGCTCATTCCTAAGGTGCTTTTGTTGGGAACCAGTCCAGCCACTGGGGGGGGGGGGGGGGGGGGCCAGGGGCTGGGCGCTGGAACCTGGAAGAGCATCTATATTGGGCGTCAGGAGGAGCCCCCCCTGCTGTAGGCCTGACAGACCCTGGGGCACAGGAGCTCCACCCTCCCCCACAGGCTGCTACCCCAGCCCAGGGCCTGTTGGGGCACACTTGTGGCAGGTGTGTTCCACAGATGTCACAGTTGAAGGTCTGAAGCCAGCTATTGGGTGGAGGTCTCACAGGGGGCATTTTGCAAGGCTGTGTGTGGGTGGCCAGGTCCGAGGTCCTCAGTGGCACCCACACTGCTTAAGAGACATATGCACATACCCTCTTAATGACATAACAGACACACATCTCTCAGGAAAACAATTCACAGACACACATTTTATAAATACAGCACAACACACACCTCTTACACACATACTTTCCATCAGTAGAAATTCAGTATAAACCAGGCGAGGTGGCACATGCCTGTGATCCCAGCACTCAGGAGGCTGAGGCAGGAGGATCATGGGACTTTGAGACCAGCCTGGGCTACATAGTGAGCTCAAGGCCAGCCTGTGCTGCATAGCTAGACCCTGTCTCAGACAACAACAACAAAATACAGCTTTTAAACTAGGTGTTTATACGCATGCCTATAATCCCAACACTTGGGAGGCTGAGGCAGGAGGAACTTGCGGTGAGTTTGAGACCAGCTTAGGCTGCATAGCCAGTTCAAGGTCAGTTGGAACTACATAGCGAGATCCTGTCTCAATACAAAACAAAACATACAAATACAGCTCTTAGCCAGATGCGGTAGTACACACCTGTAATCCCAGCACTTTGGAGGCTGACGCAGGAGAATCACCAGGAGTTTAACACCAGCCTGGAGCACATAGTGAGTTCAAGGCCAACTTGAACTACATAGTGAAACCCTGTCTCAATAAACAACAACAAAGAACCAAAAATACAGCTCAGTGTTGGGTGTGGTGGCTTTTGCCTATAACATCAGCTACTTGGAAGGCTGAGACAGGAAGATTACAAATTTGAACCCAGCTCAGGCAAATTATGCAGACCCCCATTCTCAAAAAATAAAAGGGCTAGAGATGTAACTCTGGGGTAGAATAATTTCCTAGCATGTGCCAGGCTGTGAGTTCAATCCCTAGTACTTAAATCCTGACACTTACATACACACATATTTTCCTTCCAGAACATAACCTTACTCAACACAGCAGCTCAGGCACATACAGGTATTTTTCTGGCAGAAACAATGCCTGAAAGAAAGACCTTTATACTTTTCTCTTGGAAATACAGCCTGACACACAGATATATTCTGCTTTCAGAAATAAAAACCAGATAGGTGTAGTGGTGCATTCTGTAATCCTAGAATTTGGGAAGCTGAGGCAGGAGGATCACAGCTGGTTCCAGGACAGCCTGGGCTACATAGTGAGTTCAAGGCCAGCCTGAGCTATGTAGTGAGACCCTGTCTCAAATAAAAGAGGAAGGAAAATCCAACACACAAAAACTGTGTCTTACCACCCCCACAGCCTTTACTTCCTAAAATATAACTGAATTCCAAATCCCTCCTGTCCAGATAATTTCTCTGTTACTCTCTATGACTCTTGCTCCCCACCCACTCACAAGGACCCCAGGCAGCGCGAGCCCCTCCAAAATAGCTAGGATTTCCTGTGGAGGCCCCCAGCTTCCTCTAACACCCATCATTTCTACCCAGGCCTGGTCAGTAGGGACATGCAACTACCCTGTGCACACACACATACACGTGCAGATGGAGAGAACTCGGACTCCCTTATATTGTCAGCAGGTGGCGGGGTCGGGGAGTGTCCTGTGTCCTCACCCTCCCTCTTCTCAGGCAGCTTCACAGGAGCTGTGTCCACGCCTTCGGCCCTTGGTGGCCACCACTGGCTCCCAGCACACAGGTATGTGTGTGTGTACATGTGCTCCTCAACTGTGATGGATCCTGTCCCCACACCCCAACGGGAACTGAAAATATCCGAGCCTGAAAAGGCAGTGTATTCATTGTTTCCCCTTGTGATCCGGGGCTGGATGGGAGCTGCTGTCACGACCACTGCCTGGCATCAGTAGAAACGACTGTGGCACATATTGGTGGCCCGGGAAAAGACCAAACTTCACCACTGGAGCACAGTTCCTAGTGAATACACATCCCTCCCACACCATCAAGCCACAAGTCTGAGTGGAATCGCTGGAAGGTAGGTACTGTCTGGATCTGAGGCCCTTCCTGTCAACCTGTGTGTGTCACACCACACACAAGCTGCGTAAGTGTCACAGCCAGCAAGGGCCACCCTGGCAGCTACACACACTGTTCACCCAGTGTTGCCAGTGTAAGACATCCTGCCACGCCACATGCAATGTCGGCCGCAGCTTGACCCCTCGTCACCCACATGGAGAATCCCAGCTGTGCATCACTCAGTTGTCCCTCCTCTCTCCTTTTTTTTGAGACACAATCTCACTATAAAGCCCAGGCTGGCCTCACACTCCAGATCCTCCTGCCTCAGCCTCCTGAGTACTTGGATTACAGGTGGGCACCACTACACCCAGCTCCGTCTCCCACACCTAGGCCCGCACCAAGTCTCTGCGCACACCTCCCAAGCAGCTACCCAGATCTCACCTCCTGCTCCATCTCCACAGTCTCACACACCCACACCTCACTCAGCCTGCCACTTCCACACGTGGTCCCAAGGCACAGCCCAGCTTCCGGACAGCCACCGGCAGCCCAGGCCCCACCACAGTGACACACAACCAGAAAGTCAGCTGTAGACACTTATCATTGACCCAGTGCCCCACCCCCACCCCTGCATGCACTGTGCCCCTGGCAGCAAGGCTGTGCAGCGCACACTGTGCACACCTGACCCCCCAGGGCAGTACTACCACTGGTCATCCACACAGCCACAAGCACTTATGAGCCCCAAGCACAAAGTTGACCAGTCACACGATCTCTATGTGACACACACAAAGTCCTACAAACAGTCCAACTCCCAGCACATGAATACAAGCACTTGCACACATACACTACAGATGCGCAGCTGCGGTCACCCACAACACTCAGTCCCTGCTCCACCTCACAGGTCGGTCCACCTGCATCCCCGCCCCGTCACACCTGGGCGTCACAGCCTGACACCCTCTCCCTCTGCTGCACACGCACCACAGTCTCACCACCACCTTCCACACCCGCAGCAGGTCCCCATCAGGTTTCCCCCCAAACCAGGCCACCTCACTGCCCCCCCGCCGCCCTACCTCCCAGCCTGGCAGCCGGCGCCCGCCAACTCCCTAGGGCCCCCCTGCCCCCGTCGCCACTCCTGTTTACCTGCGCTCGGGGAAGGCCGCGGCCAGCGGCGCTCCAGACTCCGGGGTTCCCCAGAGTGGGGAGTGGGGCGTCCTGCGCTCCAAGGCCTGTCCCCGTCGCCCGGTCGGGATAAGGACCCTCGGGTGTCCCAAGCCCAGTCCGCGCCCCCACCCACGCCCGCGCCCCCACCCACGCTGCTCCCAGGAACCCCGCGCCGCTCCCGCAGCGCCCACCTGGCCGCAGATGGCTCCACACTGCTTGTCCGGCCTGCTCACCGAGTCCCGCTGGCCTGGCCACGCCCCACCGCGTCCTGGCCCGGGAGGCGCCTTTGGGGCGGAGCCTTGGGTGCCACGCCCCCGCAGGTGAGACCAGCCCCCCCTACCGCCCTAGGGAAGCTCAGCTGGCGGCTGGACCCCCAGGGATTGCAGCGCCTCACGCGGAATCCCGGAATCCCCTGGTTTGGTGCCTGCAATCTGAGCCAGAGGTCGGTACGGCGCTACAATCTTGAAAACTAGGACTCCTGAAAACTCTGGGTCCCAGACGGATCGTGCTTTGCCTTGGCTGCGCCCCTCCTCCACGCACCCTGCCCTTTGTCCCCTCTCTCTTTTTTTTTCCTCTTTGAGACAGGGTCTCACTATGCAGTTCAGGCTGGCCTTGAGCTCACTTTGTAGCCCAGGCTGGTCTAGAAATCGCAAAGATCCTCCTGCCTCAGCCTCCCAAGTGCTGGGATTACAGGCGTATGCCACCACGCCCGGCTGTCACGTCTCTCCTCAAAGGTTCCCTTCTCCAAGAAGTCTTCCCTGATCGCCGCTATATATTAATTAATTATCATTATTATTTTGTAGTGCTGGAGACTGAACCCAGGGCCTTCATCCTGAGTTACATCGCCAGCCCATTTTATTTTTTGAGGCAGAGTCTCGCTATGCATAAATTGCCCTGGCTGAGGTGGAACTTGCAATCTTTCTGTCTCAGCCTCCCCGATACTGGCTTACAGGCCTGAACCACCAAGCCTGACTCCGATTTCCCTTTTTAATGGGACCTTCTTACCAAAACAATACCTTGCTTCCCTGCTTCATTTTGTCCACCAAGTTTTTCAGGCCCTGAAATAATGTAACATGTCACATTGCCGTAGTAGGTTGTATTGCATAACATACATATGTTACATTATTGGTGAAAGAACGCAATACCTAGGAAGTGGGCCCTGGATTCAAGTGTGCTTTCAGCACTTACTGGTTGTGCTGTCTCAGGCAAGTAGCTTAATTTTCCTAATCTCTGTACCTTGATTTTCCTCATCTCTCAAATGGGAATAGCCAAAGGTTGGGAAGATTGAGTTTGTTAATAGGCGCTCCCCAACCCCCATATGTGTGTGAGTTTTAGTTACTGCCTTTTTTTTTTTTTTTTTTTTTGGTCTTTTTGAGACGGGGTCCCGCTATGCAGTTCAGGCTGGGCTTGAGCTCACTTTGTAGCCCAGGCTGGTCTCAAACTTGCAAAGATCCTCCTGCTTCAGCCTCCCGAGTGCTGGGGTTACAGGTGTGCGTCACCACACCCGGCGTGCCTTATAATAATCCTTGATTGCTTTTTCTACCTCCCTACTCTGGAGTGTGAGCTCCTGTGGGCGAGGTTCTGTACTGTCAGCTGTGCATCTTTAGCAGCAGAACAGAACTCGGTGCAGTGTAGGTGCTCAATACATTTCTGGGGTGGCTAAATAAATGAATCAAATCCTAGAATTGTGAAATAGCCAGTGCTGGCTTTGTAGAATTTTTAGCACCGTGGAACTTGTATCCTCGTGAACTAGTGGAACCCCTGTCCCATCCATAGTCACTGAACTATGAGATTCTTCCAGCAGAGGGCGCAGCTACCCCGTGGATCGGGTTTCCCACGCCAGCGTTGCTTGCCACCTCCTGCATTGCAGCGAACCTGTCCTCTGCTGCCCTGTTCTCTAAATCCAGCGCAGATGCCTTCTCCTCCGGGAAGGACCCTTTGAGCTCCCCAGGCTTGCAGCCTTGGGCTTCCACTCTTGTTCAGGGTCACTTGGGGACAACTCTCCCACACTGGACTGTTTGCCCCCAGGAAGGTGGAACAGGGCCAGAGCCATTCTGTCCCCAGTGCCACCCAGCACAGGGCAAAGGGAAGGCCCTCTGGAGCTTGGATGTTGATTGAATCATGGGGGGAAAACCCTCACATTCTAACTCCTCCAGGTATTTCCAGGGGGCAGCTGTGCCCCCTCCCACTATTTGACTGCTGTATGAATGTTGGTGCCAGATTGGCCACACGAAGCAGAGGACAAGGCAGGCAGCCAAGGAGCAGACCCTAGCTCAGTCGTTCACTGACCATATGATCCCCTAGCTAGGAGGTAACCTCTCTGGGCCTTAGGTGCCTGCTTGGTAAAACCAGTCTCTGAGGAATAATCTACTTTTTGTTGTGAGAATTACTAAGTGGTCCCCCCAACAAATTTAGAGCAGGGTAGCACACAGTTAGCAATATGCATGTTTGTAGCAGGGGGGGAGGGACAGATCTGGGTTCAGATCCCGGTCTGGCTGTTCTTGTTCTCTGTAACCTGGGGCAACGATGACCTCCTGCTGAGCCTGCCTGTTTCCTTATCTGCAAAACACACCATTGAGTGGAGGATTAAATGAGATAAAGATTAAAAGAAGAAAATGTTACCTAAGGTAAACATTTCCTGCTCCAAGTACCTTTACACAACTCCAACAGGGACTGGCATTTCTGAGTTTTTACCTGGAACAGGCCCTGTGCCAAGTCCTGTCGGCAAAATGCCTCTGTTAATCTTTACAGAGCTCTGATCTCTCCATTCCACCATGAGAAAAGGCAACGTACAGAGAGGGGTATAGATCTACAGTATCCCTCCAAGCCTCTTGTTCAGAACTGGGGCCTGGTCAGCAGGGGTGGACCTCTGGGGTGTGACTTGGAAGGATGTGTACCTGTCCCCAACTCTTCTCCTCACCCTTTTGGCTTCCTGACCACCGTGGCATGAACTGGTTACCTCTGCAAGACCTTTTCATCATACTCTTTCTGCCTTGGACCCTGACAGCCATGGACTAAACCCACTAAAACAGTGAGCTTTTAAATTATGAGTGCCAGGAGCTGGGCATATAGCTCAGTGGCACAGCGCCTGCCTGGCAAGTGCAAGGTCCTGAGTTTGATTCACAGTACCAAAAAAAAAACCTGTGAGTGTCAGGTATTTTTTTTTCCAGCAGTGGGAATGTAACTAATGCAGAGAACTGGTACCAGGAGTGCTGTCCTTGCTGTGATACTACCTGACTGTGTGGTTAAGAAGCCTTTGGAACTGGTTCATGGGAGGAGTTTGGAAAAGTCTGAAGGTATCAGCCAGAGAAGCCTTAAGGTGAACTGGACGAGAGTCCCCCCACCTCTCTTGCTCTCCTTCTCACTCTGCATGTGTATTGGTACCTTTTAAATATATGTGATGATAACATTCATCATAGGGAAATTGTACCTGTACATGGTTCATTTTGCTTCTTTTTTTTTTCCCATTCACCTCCCTTCCCCTCAACCCATCTTCCCCTGACGGGAGATTCTGGTCAGAAATCAAAAGACCAGGATGCTGATAGGAATCTGGCTAGGAAAGGCAAAGCTCAGGAAGTTTCAGTTGGGCATGAGATCTCCATTGGCAGTTGTACTAGAGGTCATATGTGTTACACTCAGAGAAAATTTGTCTACATTTTGCCCATGTTCTGAGATTTTATAGGAGACCGAAATTAATAGTGTGGGGCTAATTAATCTGGTGGAAGAAATTTCAAGGCAGCCCAATGTTCAGGCTGTAGCATGAATACTTTTGGCTGCTTTCACCTCAATCTACAGTAAGAATCAGGAGCAAAGTTGTAGGTTTGAATGATTTTAAAAGTCAGGAGTTTTGTCATAAAGGAACTGCCTGTGATCTTAGGGCCATGGACAGCATGGTTACTGAACAAAATCAATGTTAAAAAGAAACCTGTCTGAGTACAGGTGCAGGTGCTGTGGCACTTGCTTATAATTCCAGTATTTTGGTAGCTGAAGTAGGAGGATCATCATGAGTCTGAGGCCAACTTGAACCTCACAGGGAGTCTTTGTCTTAAAACAAACAAACAAAAAAACCCCAAATACTTTGCACAGCAGCAAGAAAAAAGATGTCTTCAGGGCATTTCAGAAATCAGCAAAACTCTAACCATTTCAGGCTGAGGGGTACAGAGCTATAAATCTTTCATTTGAAAAGAAAGTCCCTAGGATGCCTGCCTTGGGAAGCACATCCCTAAATGCAGCCATCCAGTCACTCAGAAACCACTATAGCCATGGTCCAAGGGGGTCCAGTCACTGCTTAACCTGCTGGCCAACCTTGGCATCATCTATGCAGTACTGTTTTTTCAGGCATGCAAAATGCAAGAGTTATGGGGTCACAGAGGTTTCCATTCAGATCGGGAAGCCAGGCAAAAATGTGTGAGAGGGTCACAGTCCCTGCCAAGGGTCTGGGAGAGGGCGGTGTGTGAAGCTGTGAGAGTAGACCCAAAGATACAGTGGAGGCCTCGGGAAGCTGGAGATGCTAGGAATGTGGAATGTCTGCTTAGGATGGCTGCAGGCATTGAGTGAAACCAACCCAGGAGCGAGATCACAAGGGCCATAACCAGCAATGCTGTAGGAGCAGAGCTGCCTAAGCCCTTTGGAATTTACATCTCATCGCAACTTGCCCCAAGCACTGGGGCTATGGGATTTAATGTTTGTCTTGCTGGGTTTCAGTCTTGTTTTGGATTAATGCTTTTCTATTCCTCTATTCCTACATTTTGTTTTGTTGTTTCTGTTTCTCTCTTTTTGAGACAGGGTCTCGCTATGCAGTTCAGGCTGACCTTGAGCGCACTTTGTAGCCCAGGCTGGTCTCGAACTTGCAATGATCCTCCTGGCTCAGCCTCCCGAGTGCTGAGATTACAGGCACGCGCCACCATACCTGGCTCTCACCCTGCTGTTTTAACTTTGGAGTCTGCTGTGACCCCAAATATGCCTCCCCTCCTTTAAGTGTCAGGTGTCACTGCATTGCGTCCCAGAGACAGGAAAATGACTTATACAAGTAACTTTCATGAGGCCACACAGTCAAAGAGGGGCAAGACCCCTGAATCCGTACCACCATCCCCTGAGGTAGACACTATCACCACCCCATCTGAAGATGAAACTGGGAAAAGGGAGGAGAAACTGTTTGCCTTATCCTGTTTCTGTCCCCTACTGTCTGAGCTTGGGCTATCAGGAAAATGTGTGGAGAGACTGGGGACTTTTCTATTTCCACCTCTTGGGCACAGGTTTTGTTTTGTTTTCTGTTCGTTTTTTGTGGTACTGGACATTGAACCCAGGGCCTCTGCACTGAGTTGCATCAACAGTCCCCCTTTCTAAAAAAATTTTGAATCAGGATCTTGACCAGGCAGTATTTGAACTTGTGGCCCTCCTGCTTCAGCCTCCCAAGTACAGGAATTACAGACAGGCACCACCACACTTGACCAATCACAGGGTTTTTTTTTAATTGGATAAGTAATACACTGCTACAACATATGTTGACATAGAATAAAAGACTAGAGTGTAAAAAGTAGGTCACGTCCTTTCTTGGTCCTCAGACGCCTCTCCCTGTAACAAACACAATTCCAGTGTCCAACCTCCTTCTAGAGATGACAGTCCACAAATATGGACTGTGTGCAACATACAATGTCTGCCCACTTAAAAACATGAATGAACTGGTTGTGGTGGTGCACATCTATAATCCTAGCATTTGGGAGGCTGAGGCAAGAGGATTGCCATGAGTTCAAGGCCAGCCTGGGCTACATAGCAAGATCCTGTCTCAAAAAAAAAAGGTGGGGGTGGGAGAAACACAATGAAATAATCTTTCTTTCTTTCTTTTTTTTTTTTTTTTTTTGGTACCAGGAATCAAATTCAGGACCTTGCACTTGCAAGGCAGGTGCTTGTGCCACTGAGCTATATCCCCAGCCTTTTTTTTGTCTTTTTGAGACAAAGTCCTGCTTTGCAGGTAAGGCCGGCCTTCAGCTCACTTTGTAGCCCAGGCTGGTCTTCAATTTGCAATAATCTTCCTGCCTCAGCCTCCTGAATGCTGGGATTACAGGCATGTGCCACCATGCCTGACATGAAATCATCTTTATTGTGGAGGCAGATCTTTACTTTGGCCCTGACTTTGGGTGCGACCACGTGACTTGGTTTGGCCAGTAGCAGAGGGCCACAAGTACCAATTCTGATGCTCTTAAGAGACCTGGACATTTTCCTTTGCACCCCAAGGTCACCAAGTGAAGGACTTCCCCAGGTCTCTACCCCTTCCTCCTCACCTGCCAGTGTCCACCCACAGAGCAGAGCTGCCAGTCCTGCCCAGCTCCACATCCATCTTTATGTTTTCTGGATTCTTTTGTTTGTTTTTACTTTTTCGAGACAGGGTCTCGTTATGTAGTTCAGGCTGGTCTTAAATTCACTGCATAGCCCAAGCTGGCCTTGAACTTGTGGCGACCCTCTTGCCTCAGCCTAGCTTGCTACATCCTTCTTTAAATGTACAGAACCCAGCACATCTGCTGACATTTGCGATGCCCTTCTTTAGCTGTTAGTGCTATGACTAGTTCTGTCCACAGAGAACAACTCGAGCTCTGGGAGGTCGAGCTCCGTGCTGAGATCCCAGAGAAGAAACAAGAAGACTCACACACTGGGTGCAGAAAACTTAGCTGCACACACAGCCCTCCTGCCCGGTGTCTGGCTGCACCCCCAGCCCCGCAGAAACCCTGTGTGCCCCAAAGGAGCCCAAGATGGAGTTGTGAGGTGGGAGCTGGCTGCTCTGTCTTCTCGGGCTCTCCAGTCCTTGATTAAACCCGACCCTCTCCCACCTACTCATCTCCAGCATGTGGGCTCGTGAGTGGCCAGCAGCACTGACCTGCGATTCGGGTAACGAGTTCACCCCGCCAGCCAGCCAGGAGCTGTCCCATGGGTGAAGTGGCCCGGCAGGTGGTTTGTCCTGCGAGAAGAAATGATTGTTTGGGACAAGAGGACTCCCCGTGACAAGAGGGGCCCCTGATGCACTCCTGGGGCTGCCAGCACCACTGAGAGTTTCCTCTCTCAGGGCTGTGTGTGGACAGCTGCCTATAATGCTTTGTTAGTGGAAAGGTGGGACAGTCTCTGCTCTTCCCGGGGACCCACTGGCTCTTTGCCAAGTCACATGGGGTGGGGGGGGACCCTCTGTCTCTGCCACTGGGGCCCAAACAGGCATTTCAGCCTTGCATGGTTCATTTGTGGTTGTGCTTGCTGTGAAGTAAGATTCTGAGGGTGGAAAATATTCCCAGCTTCTCCTTCAAGGAGAAATGTCTTTTGTTTGGAGAGTTTTCATTTGGTTTGGCTTTCTCTCTACTCCTTGTTTGATTTTTCTTCTCCTCCCTCTCCTTCTCTCCTTCCTTCAGTACTGGGGATTAAGCCAAAGGGGTACTAGCCCTTTTGGGGGTGCAGGGGGATGGGGTCTCACTATGTCACCCAGGCTGGCCTTGAAGTCGTAGTAATCCTCCTGTCTCAGCCTCCTGAGTACTGGGATTACAGGCATGCGCCACCACATTTGGCTACAATTTTTAGGCCTTTTTTTGTTTGCTTGTTTTGTTTCTTGGTACTGGGAATAGAACTCAGGACCTTGTGCTTGCCAGGCAGGTGCTGTGCTGTTGAGCTAAATCCCCAGCCCAGTTTTAGTTTTGAAACAGGGTCTCACTAAATTGTCCAGGATAGCGTCATCCTGCCTCATCCTCCTAAGTAGCTGGGATTACAGGTGTGCACCACCATGCCTGGTTCTTTTCTTCAGACTTTTATTTCTACAGTGGGTCACTCAGTTTTAATCCCAAGTCCTCTGAACTGCACAGTAGTGGACTAGACAGCTTTCAGCTAAAATCCTAGAACTGAAAAAGAATTGATATTCTACTGTGACTTTGTGTGGCCCTTATGTGTGTTAGTTCCAAACACCTGGAGCTGGTTTTTCAAGGATCAGGTAAATGGACCACTGTTATGTGTCAACTTGGGGAGTCTAGAGGTTTGGCTATGTAACTCAGCAGTTGTAAATCTTGGGGTAAAAAGGACATGCCCTTACCCTTCTGGGATGTTGTTTATTATGTTAATTTGGGAAGTTTAGAAGGTTAACTATGTGACTCAGAAGGGAGCTGGGGTGCTTATTTGTGTTCATCCTAAACCTGTGCAAGAGGAGGGCATGCAAAGGACCATCCCCACCTCCCCAGAGCTGGTAGGCTGTTTTTACAAGGTAAGGGGAGAGGCTGCTTGCGGCCATTCCTCCCTTTTGCTGGTTATTTTTTGCTGTGCTCTGCTGCCCTGAACAGTTTGCCCTCTGCCATGTGCCCCTCTGCCTCAGAACCAGTCAAGTATAGACTGAAACCTCCACAAACTGTAAGCTAATAAACCTTTTTCCTTCCTTCATTTTGGGCATTGAGTATTTTGTCTCAGCAATGAGAGAAAAGTAATTAAGACAACTACACACGGGGGCACGTGTTTGAAATCCAAGAACTCAGGAGGCTGAGACAAGGATTTGCAAGTCCAGGTCCCTGCGCAATTTAGTGAAACCTTGAGTCAAAATTTCAAAAACTTAAAAAAGGGCTGGGGACTGTAGCTCAGTGCGAAGACCCTGGGTTCAATCCACCATGCTAAAGGGGGCAGGGGCAACATAAGAGTGGCCAGACTGGACTGTCGGGATAAATACTATCCAAAGGATACTGGGCATGAGGCAAAGTCGTGTTACCTGTGAACAGAAGCTGCGGTCCCGTGAGTGTGCTGAGCCAGTTGTCCCCTGCGATGCTGCGCATATAATGGGACAAAGCAAGTCTGTGAGGTCGCCGCACCGGTTGAACCTACAAACTCCGGCCTGCGGCTGGCCTGGGGTGACCTGTCACTCGTCTGGCAGCGCCCCGGTGACCACGCCCCCCTCGCGGACTGCACCGTGCCTCGCTGCCGGGGACCACGCGCTCCGCATGGGTTCTGTCCCTCGCGACCTTCCACGCGGTGCGCTGCGCCCGTGCGCTCTCTCCCGGCTGTTCTTTCTGTCTCTGGCGCCCTCCTCCTGCCCCAGCCGGCAAAGCGGGGCGGCGGGCGGGACCCAGCGCCTGGCGGGCGCCGCAGGCCCAAGTGCGGACTTGTTCCAGGGATCCATCCGATCGTGGGAAACGAAACTGCAGCCGCAAACCGGGCGTGGCGACGCACACGTCTGTAATCCCAGCACTGTGGGAGGCTGAGGCAGGAAGGTTGTAAATCTGAGACCAGCCTGGACAAATGAGTGACTTTACAAGACTGTTTTAAAATGGAAAAAAAAAAAAGAAATTAAAACGGGCTGGGGATGCAGCTCAGGGAGAAGGCTGGTTCAACCTCCAGGGCCACAATAAAATAAAACAAAACAACTGAAGCAATAGTATGGATTCAGAGAAGCTTTACTTGAGAAGCAGAGCCTGGGTGTGGTGGCGCACGCCTGTAATCCCAGCACTCTGCGGCTGAGGCAGGAGGATCATTGCGAGTTCGAGACCAGCCTGAGCTACACAGTGAACTCAAGGCCAGCCTGAACTGCAGAGCAACACCCTGTCTCCAAAAAAAAAGAGAGGGAGAGAGAGAGAGGGAGAGAATGGGAAAGGACTTTAGCTTGAGGGGAAAAAAAGCTGGTGTGGCTACAGCTCTGACGGAAACGATGGGTGGCTTGTTCACAGCGGGCAGGGCCCGGCTTCTAGGGCACCGCGGAGGCGCGGGGCTGCAGCTCCACAGCATCACGAGCGCGGCACCTTCGGAGACTTCTTTCGGAGCGTTTTTGTCCTAGGGTCCAGGGGTGGACAGCTCTTCCGGGAGCCGTCACAGCGACCCCTGCTGTTACAGCGTATCTGGTCCTTGTGCTGAGGAGGCAGCGGTAGGGGGAGCGCGTGCTCTGCACATTGTTAGTAAAGGTGACGGGAAAACTGGGTAACAGGTCAGATGGTGAGTTCCGGCCAGAGAATCGATGTCTTGTGACCGATAAGGACACCTGCATCCCTAGACTCTATCACTCTTTGTTTTAGAGACAAGGTCATGCTGAATTGCCCAGGCAAAACTCGAATATGCAATCCTCCTGCCTCAGCCTCCCTCAAGCTGGGATTATCGGCATGTGCCACCATGCCTGGCTATCAGGCATAATTCTAATCCTAAATTATTACTCTCTACAAGTCAGGTGTGGTGGCACTCGTGATTCCAGCATGCTAGGAGGCTGGGATAGGAGGGTTTAAAACTTGAGCCCACTATGGACAAATTAGTGACTTATCCCTGACCCATCTCATATTGATAAAATTTTACAGGGCTGAGAATGCAGCCCAAGTGCAAAAGCCCTGGGTTCTGTTCCGTGCTCAACAACAATAACAAAAGCTCCAGAAACTTCAACTCTGCACAAAATAATCTGTGTGCCTGAGATCCTCCCATTAACCAAAGAGCACACAGGGTTAAAATTTGTATCGGCCACCAGGTCAGCGTAGCTCAGAACCACACTTTAAAACTTCTCTGTTGCTCCAGGGTGGCTAAAAGGGCTTTGATTCCAATTTCTCCTTGTCCTCCACCTCTTCCCCTCCTTTTCTTTTTTTTCTTTGTTTTGTTTTTTTTGAGATAGGATCTTGTCTCATGCTATGTAGCCCAGCCTGGTTTTGAATTTATGATGATCCTCCTGGCCCAGCCTCCCAAATGCTGGGATTACAGTTGTGTGCCACCATGCCCGGCTTTCCCTCCTCAGTATGGGGCCAGATCTTACTACTACAGGGACAGACCCATCCTGGCAAGGAGGCACCATCCAAACCATGCGTGGCTGATTTGCAACGTCTTAGAGAAACAAGGGGGGGAGGTTCTGTCAGCTTCAAAATGGCATCACCTGTGTCAGCACTGCCAAAATAAAGCTGGGAAGCCTTAAAGGAAAGATTCCTGGGCATGATTCCCTGCCTTTAGAAGCAAAAAAGTCCCATGATCAAAAAAACTCTACACCAAGGAGTATAATAGTCAAGATTCCAGAAAGTCAGCACAAGAACACAGTATGAACAATTATTAGAGAAAAGAAACAAATCGCCTACAAAGAAAGGAAAGCCCACCAGAATCACAGCTGACGTCTCAACACAACCCTCAAGTCAAAGAGAGCTTGGAGTGAAGTATTTCAAACCCTAAAAGAAAACAACCTCCAACCCAGATTGACGTACCCCGCAAAACTAACTTGTAAAATCAACAGAGAAATGAGATATTTCCATGACAAAGAACAACTGATGAAACTCATGACCACCAAACCAGCACTCCAAAATATTCTGAAAGACATTCTAGAAAGAGGTAACAAGGACTACAACTCCATTCCACCCCAACAGAATGAATCCACCACGCCAAGCATGGTGGTGCCTGTTATCCCAGCACTCAGGAGGCTGAGGCAGGAGGATCGTTGTGAGTTGAAGACCAGCCTGGGCTACAAAGTGAGCTCAAGGCCAGCCTGAACTGCATAGTGAGACCCTGTCTCAGGGGAAAAAAAAAAAAAAGAATTCACCAGGCAAAGTAAGCAATTAAACCGAGGGGAGGAAAAGGGAGCCAACAACAGGAAAATAACATGACAAGGATGAATCAGTAGAAGCAAAAGCCTAATAATTACACCAGGTACCTGGAGCCGTGGCACCCATAACTTTGACACGAGCTTTCAATTTAGATTAAAAAATAAGAAAAAGACTACATTTACTGATACCAAACATTTTTTTCTTTCGTTTTTATCTTCCATGCCCATAGAGCCATTGGAAGAAAGGCAGCACCCCCTAGCACAGTTGCGTGCCCTCTGCTTTAGTTCCTTCTCGTGTAACTTCTATGGTTAAATACCTGGCTCCTGTACACATACGCTTCAGCAGCCATTGTTTAAAGAACAGCAGCTGGGTGTGGTGGCGCACGCCTGTAATCCCAGCACTGTGGGAGGCTGAGGCAGAAGGATCACCAGGAGTTCAAGGCCAGCCTGGGCTTGAACAGTGGCCCTGTCTCAAACAAAACAAAAAGATTATGGAATGAACAGAGAGGAGGGGGAATTGTGATGGGCAGCTGTTCGGGGGACCTGTCCTTGGCAGAGTTCAAAAGGGTGGGCAAGGTTTTCACCCCCCTGAACCCTTTCACCTTCCCTCCTGGCTGCTGATCTTCGTGAGAGTCACAGAACCCAGAGCATCTGATGACCCCTGCAGCGCCCCTCCTTGGTCTCCAATACTCATGCAAGGCGCGTACCTTGCTGCAAGCTGAACCTGGTATCAGTGTTAAGGAAAATACAAGAATTAGCCCCAGGAGTTGGAGGCTCATTGTGAGGTTCAGCCAGAGAAGGGAGAAAAAGGAGCCTACGCCCTGGCTGACAGGCCCCGAGCAGCATGTGGCCTTCCCGCCCGTCTCCAGCGCCTCCTCCCCCCCCCAAGAAAAGCTCTGTGTACCCAGCATTGCCCAAGACGCAGCCTTGAGGCAGGAGCCGCTCATCCTCTGACTACGGGCCCTTGGGTAGACCTGGGTCGCCCCTGCTCTCTCTCAGTTCCTCAAATTTGGCCTTCAAGCAGCAGACAGCCTGGACCTTTGATTCCGGTAACAAGACTGCTGGGGTCGTGGGGAAGGGGGATGGGGAAGTGGATGCAAATTACTGAGGTCTGAAGACCTGGAAAGGGATGCCGGCTGATGACATACTCCGGTGTTGCTGAGACCCCTGTAGTTATTTTCAGCAGAGCCTGAAGCCATTAGCAAGCAGCTCTGTGCCCATTTGAGTCCCAGATCTGCTCCTTCCCAGCTGTGTGACCTTGGGCAGTTTGCTTAACCTCTCTGAGCTTTCTTGGTTGGGAAAGTTAGGTGAGTTAACCTGAAAGCACTTAGCACAGCACTTAAGATACAGGAGCACTTGGTAGTTACCTGACAAGGTGAGGAGAGGGTGTCACACCTGCATTCACGTCCCGTAGTACATCCTCCTGTCAGGGAAGTGGGGGAGGAGCTGAGAACGAGGTTTTCTGGAGAGGGGCGCTTTGCGGGAGGTGTTCCTTCCCGTGACTCTGTAAGCACCAGCTATCTCAGTAAAGTCCTTTCTGCCTAAGCTAAGTAGTGGTTTCTGTCTCCTGCAATTGACTGATAGGGTTACTATTTATTACTTAGTCAACAAACCCTCATTAAACTGGGTGTGGTGGCGCACACCTGTAATCCCAACACTTGGGAGTCTGAGGCAGCAGGACTGCTGCGAGTTCGAGGCCAGTCTGGGCTACATAGTGAGGGGTTTTTGTTTTTGTTTTTGTTTT
Organism: Dinomys branickii; assembly: GCA_004027595.1. NCBI lineage: Eukaryota > Metazoa > Chordata > Mammalia > Rodentia > Dinomyidae > Dinomys > Dinomys branickii. The sequence continues at coordinate 888 of PVLD010005683.1, read as the reverse complement.
TTGGTCTGTCTTTTCGAGACAGGGTCTCGCTATACAGTTCAGGTAGCTCAGGTGGCTCTCACTTTGTAGTTTAGGCTGGTCTCAAACTCGCGATGTTCCTCCTGCCTCAGCTTCCCAAGTGCTAGGATTACAGGCGTGCACCACCATGCTTGGCTTTCTTTTATTTTTTTATTTTTTGTACATAGTGAGTTCAAGGCCAACTTGAAGCGCATAGTGAGACCCTGTCTTTAAATAAATAAATAAACAAATGTTATTATTATTATTATTTTTGCAAAACTGGAGTTTGAACCCAGGGCCTTTGCACTGAGCTACATACCCCAGCCCTTTTAATTTTTTATTTTGAGACAGCATCTTGGTAAATCACTTTGTTGCCCAGGCTGAGCTTGAACTTGTGGTCCTCCTGCCTCAGCCTCCCAGAGTGCTGGGATCACAGGCAGGCACCACAATACCCTGCTCCCATGGACATTTTGAAAGCACTCCTTCCTGCCCCTGCTCCAGACCAGGGTTCTGAGGCAGCAGAGAAGGGGCTCCCCTCTCCCTAAGCCAGTGCTTACCTGCCTGGGGGGACACACAGTGCCAACCAGGGAGGTACTGAAAGCGTGGTGACCCCAGGAGCAGGGAGGAAGCAAGGAGGAGACCCCTGGTCTGCAGAGCCCCCTCCTCCGCCTCTGCGCTCCTGTCACAGCTGGGGCACCACAGGCTCCTGTTCTGCCCAGCCTGCTCCAGTCCACCCGCTCCAGCCTTGCGTTGCCCAGCCCACCTATCCCTGGGACTGGGTGCAGCCACTACCCCGACGCTGCCCTTGTAAGGAGCCAAGGCCTGGGGACACCCGAGATGCCTGGTTATAATTAACTGGGACACGTGGCGACACCCCCAACACCTGCTGCT